>JAWPHD010002092.1:0-276027 GCA_037043455.1 Cyrtodaria siliqua | reverse complement strand
TGTTAATCCGTGAATAAAAAAGCTTGTAAACCTTCTTGCCAAGAAAATAAGGGTTTGAAAGTGAAGGATTCAAGTAAGAAAGTAAATAAAAACAAAGGAGAACCCTCGACCAAAAACAAAAGGAGGGGGTTCCCACCCCTTAGCACCTTTGGCACTTCGTGGCTTGCCATCACTAAAATGATGCTGACAAATGTTTGTATCTAGTTAGCTCTAAAAGCAATCTTATGATGGAAAGTTTTTTTCGGACGGAAATGTTTTTCGAGTAAAAGATTATGCTCGATAATTATGTTATGGATGGGGGCTTCAAAACACATCCTAGCCCTTTGCCGCTAAAGGTACCCATGAACGATACATAAACAATGGTCTCGCTACGCCAAAGTACAATCCTAAAAGAGATCTTAGGGCGGAAACAGCTTTCTTCGAAAATAAATCCAGTTTCTTCGAAAATAAATCCAGTTTTTTTATGATAATTATCGGCGGGAAAAAATATTCCGAGTTGGAAGTGCAAGAATTTTATACTAAATGCTCAATATTTCTACATATTCAGGTCTACATAGATAATAATAAATCTAACTTACCTATAGAGACTCAATATTCCTTGCACAAAAGTCGAAACTTCAATAAAACAGTAAAATGAAAAAGGTAAACAATGATGAACAATGGCGGATATCGAGAAAATTAAACGAACTGTAACAGAATAGAATAGAACCAATCTTGGTAGCAAAACGTGATCTGATTGGCTAATTCTTGGTAATATCTTGGTAGCGATACGTTGTTTCATTGGTCAAAACTACCAAGAGAACCCTAGATTGTTGGTTTATTTGTCGCTATGCGGGTCATACATATTACGCAATACATACTATGTAGAAAACCCAATGCGCTAAGGAAGTCACGTGATCAGCATAAACAGTAATTAAAGTGGGTCCAACATTATTTACAAATAATAACTAAAACTTTTAACTCACGAATGTATTACTACATACTTATTTGGGTCTATGCTCATGTTTTATGTATACATTTCACTTAATAAAAGTCAGACAGTTATTTGATTATGCTCAATATCAGCTTACTTACGGACAGTGTCCCCTTAAAAGTACTAAAGGTTTGTTTTTTTACATTTCTAACCGATATTTACCAGACTTGCTCAGATGTAAAAAGCAATAACAACTTTGCTTAAGTATGAAAACCAACCATTAATCTGACTTACACTACATGACATACCATGCGCCAAAACTTCCCTTGAAATATTTTTATGAAGGTACCTTTGTCATAAAAGAAAACATGGACGGTTTCAAAAACTAGCCATGTCAGACTAGAAACAGCAGAGTTGTATACCTTCAATTATGTAAGATAAAACTTTTCCATCTGACATCTTTACCTAACTTGTTCATACTGTTAATTTTAATAGCAGCTTGGAAAGGTTGGAAAATCAGCCATACCTGACACCCCACACCCCACACAACACACACGCACGCACGCACGCATGCATACCCACGTACACGCACAAACACAACACATTACACTGATTTTCACGGGATTTGTGAGATATACACATCATTTTAATATATAATGCGTCTCTTGGGACTATTATTTCCAATTTGTGCGTATTTGTATCATCATTTAACTGTCTATAAATCGAACCTGGCCTGTACATAAACAGATGTGCAATTATAGATAAATAGGGGTGTACATGCAGTTATAAAATCACATCAACATATCACACATCATACGTATATGGTCTAGTTATTAGGACATACAATGATGTAGAAAATATTGGCTCAGGGGCTAGAGGCTCTAGGAATACAAGAAGCAGTCTGAGAGACAGCCATATTCCACG
Source organism: Cyrtodaria siliqua (assembly GCA_037043455.1). NCBI lineage: Eukaryota > Metazoa > Mollusca > Bivalvia > Adapedonta > Hiatellidae > Cyrtodaria > Cyrtodaria siliqua. The sequence continues at coordinate 274,190 of JAWPHD010002092.1, read as the reverse complement.
CCGCAGTATTTTGTCCTATGTAGATGTAGAACCCATGAGTGGGTGCTCTCTATCATTATGTGACGTTTCATTCCAGTCCCATTAGTATAGTTTTAAGCTATGTACCCGACAAGATTAATCAGTACAAAATAACAAAGGGCAAAACTCTAATTTAAATAAACAAATAGTTCTGGTTCTTGCATTGTCCACACCATCTTATTGATTTCTGTCATTGTGTTTCATTGCAGATCCATAAGTAGTTTTTAAGCTTTGCACCCGACAAGAATAATAAGTATAAAATAACAAAGAGCAATAACTCTAATCTAAATAAACAAATAGTTATGGTTCTTGCATTGTCCACATCCTCGTATTGCTTTCTGTCATTGTGTTTCATTGCAGATCCATTAGTAGTTTTAAGTATAGAATTACAAAGGCCAATAACTATATTGTCCATGAAGATCGAGTTATGGTTATTGCAATCTTCACTTCATCTACTTGCCCTCTATCACTGTGTGATATATCATTCCAGTCTAGTAGTTTTTGAGTTATGCTTCGGACAGGAATTATAAGTATCTCGTTATAAATGAAGACAGAGTTATGGTTCTTGCATTCTGCACATACCCTCATAGCCTTCTATCATTGTGTGAAATTTGATTGCAGTACCTAAAGTAGTTTTCACGTTGTGGATACAAAGGGCAATACATATAAATGAAGACAGAGTTATGGTTATTATGCTCTGCACTTCCTCTCATTGCCCTCTATTATTGTGTGAAATTTCATTGCAGTCACATTAGTAGTTTTCGAGTTATGGAGTGGACACGAATTATAAGTAAAGAATTTCAAACGGCAATAACTCTATTTTTAAATGAAGAGATAGTTATGGTTCTTGCACTCTGCACTTTCTCTCAGTGCCTTCTATCATTGTGTGAAATTTCGCTGCAGTTTCTATAGTAATTTTTGAGTTATTGAACGGACACAAATTATATGTACACAAATACAAAGGGCAATAACATTAATTTCATCGAAGGAAGAGTTACGGTTCTTGCACACTGTACGTCTTCTCATTGCCTCTATCATTGTGTGAAATTCCATTGCAGTCCCATTAGTAGTTTACGTGTTACAGAGCGGACACGAATTATAAGTATACAAATACAAAAGGCAATAAATGAAGACAGAGTTATGGTTCTTGCCTCTGCACGTCATCTCATTGTCCTCTAACATTGTGTGAAATTTCATTGCTGTCCCACAAGTAGTTTTCGAGTTATGGAGCGGACACCAATTATAAGAATACAATAACAAAGGGCAATAACTATAATTTAAATGAAGGCAGAGTTATGGTTCTTGTGCTATGCAAATCCTCTCATTGCCCTCTATCATTGTGTGAAATGTGTTGCAGTCCCGTTAGTAGGTTTTGAGTTACTGAGCAGACATGAAATGGGACGGACGTACGGACGGATGGACGGAGGGCATTACTATATTATTATAAAAACAATATTTTAACCTCGTCGGTAGTTGGTTCGAATCCACTTGAGTCCATTTTTAATTCCCATATGCAGATTTACCACTTTTTAAACATGTCAATAATGCTCTAAGTTGCATTTTTATGGAAAAAAAAATCTGAAACAAAAGACATATACATAATTAAGCGCATAATGATAAAACAAGCAAATTCGATGTATTGATATCCCCCGCCGAATAATGTATTATCCTCGAGTGGAAGAAATGTGTTTTTTTATAATTGGTATAAATCATGACCTTGAGCCTTCATAAATTCTAATATCTGCTAGATAGTATTTTTGAAATTCATCACCATAGTACATTTGAAAAAAAGATGTACCATTTTAAGGCATTGACTTTTATAGTGGGACTAAAGGGCTGGACTGGGTGTAATATTAGCAGGTGTGTATAATATAGTAATAAAATTAATGTAATATTATACAAGAAATGTATAATTGTATATCAATGATTACTTTTTTATTACCTGGCCATGTGATATTTATCAATCTGATTACTTAATCTCATTACTACGGCTACTATCAGATTATCTTGTTATTTCAGGGTGACTGATGTATTTGGCTCAAGTTTGGCTAGCTTTAAAATAAATCAAACTTTCATTAATATAAACACTCAAACCAAGTTTGAAATGTGACCCAGGGACAGAGCCAAACTTGACCCCAGTGTCACCATCTGAACAAACTTGGTGGAGGAGCATAAGCTGAGTGAAAATACAAAATATTAAACTGTTGACTCTTGTAATTTTTTAAGTTTTTCCCTTGTTTAAGTCTATGTAAAACATGTGACCCCTGGTGTGGGATCAAATTTGACCCTAGGGTCAACATTCAAACAAACTTGGTAGAGGACCATAAGCTGAGGGTAAATACAAAATAGTAAACCTTTGACTCCTGTAGTTTCAGAGAAGAAGATTTTTTAAAGTTTTTCCCTATATATATCTATGTAAAACTGCGACTCCTGGGGCGGGGTCAAATTTGACCCCAGGGACACCATTTGAACAAAACTGGTAGAGGATCCATAAGAAGATAATAAATACAAAAGATTAAACCTATATCTCTTGTAGTTTCAGAGAAGATTTTTGAAGTTCTTCCCTATAACTCTATGTAAAACTGATCCAACAAGGGGCCTTAAGCTTCCCATTAAAGAAAAAATGAACCCATGAACCAAGGCTTCTTATGAGAAAATATAATAATAATAAAAAGTAATAATAATAAAAAAAAATATATATATATAAAATAACTATGTAAAACTGATCCAACAAGGGCCCCTAAGCTCTGAACCCTTGAACCAAGGTTCCTTATGAGAAAAAAATCTATTTTTTCTTCTTTTGTTTTAGAGAAAAATTGAACCCATGAACCAAGGTTTCTCATGAAAAAATGGAAATAATTTTAAAAAAAGAAGAAGCAGAGGAAAAATGCCTCCTGTGAGATTTAAACCCACTGCCTAAATAATTCAAGGAGATTTAAGGGCATAACTCAGGCGTTACTAGGACGATTCCGAAATAAATGTATAATCAATTTTAATGGAAATCAAACAAGCGGTTATCAAGATATGGCTGTGGACGGACAGAATTAAGCAATTTTTATCAATTAAAGGGTAATAACTCCGGCGTTACTAAGACGATTCCGAAATAAATTTGCCACGTCACATCCCACTATTGGGATAAACATTATATTGAAGTTTAATGAAAATCAAACAAGCGGTTATCAAGATATGGCTGTGGACGGACAGAATTAAGCAATTTTTAGCAATTAAAGGGCAATAACTCCGGCGTTACTGGCGATTCCGGAAAAAATAGCCGCGTGTTATCCCACTATCAGGATAAACATTATTACAAAGTGTAATGAAAAGTCAACTTGTAGTTATGAAGATATAAAGAAATGGTTCCGGACGGACGGACGGAAGGATGGACGGACAACGCCAAATGAATATCCCTCCGCCTTCGGAGCGATTACCTGCCACAGCTAAATGAAATATGAAGAAGTAAATTCGGCTCTTCTTCTGTCTCCGGAACACGACCAGCAAGTAGATAACAACTGCGTTTAGACTGACTATCAGAGCAAGCAAAGTGAAGGAAATGATAGCAGCTGCTCTATCGTAAGGCTAAAATAGAAACAGAAAATGAAGTAAATTGTCCGGTTAACACATGTCAGGTCATATTGGGAAAACGAAATCAGAATGAGTCCGAGATTTTAGAAGGATAACATTCCCCCACATAAACAGGAAAAGCAATATAACCTTTAATTTTTGGTATTACAGAATACAAGCATGTCACATATACTCAGAACATTGGAAAGCGCAAGACTTGGTATGTTTTGATTTTTTAGAGATGTCTAAAATGTTAAAGTTGAATGTGTTTTAATTGAAAGAAGTAGAGTAAATATTTTGCAACTTTTATCGCCATATGTTAACATTTAGGACAAGGAGACTTGTGTACTAACATAAAATACAATCTTGATTTGAAAAAAAAAAACAGCGGAGTAAAAATAATCGAAGGTCAAAAAAGTTTCGTTTTTAAATGTACTGAGTGTAGATGTAAATTCTGTCCATATGTTAGAGTTCTGATAAATTGATAATAAATACAGAAAAATGATGGCTGACGATCTCGTAAAAAGAATAGATTTACTAATTTCAATACTTAGTATAAAATACATAATTCTCGAACCCTAATACTTTAGAGATGACCATGCTAATATTTTAAATCTGGGATGGTATATGAATGGTTTAACCATGTTAACTGTCTGAGAATCGTTCGTTTTAAATCGTCATTAAAGACCGTAAAACACAACCATATACCGTCCGAGATTGAAAATCTAGTGTAATACGCTTAACGTATTGTCACTCAACATTGTATGGAGGCGTGACCCCCTTTGATTGTTTGACGCTCGATAGCCATTGGTTGGTTTATACAGTTTGGGTTGTATAGCCCACGTCCCAATATTTTAAACGTACCTTCCAATCTATAAATCCAGTTGTTCCATTGTTTTCTGCCGATGTTTGGTTGGTAGGAGTTTCCATATTGCGAAAAGAAATTCGCCTTTTTTTAGATTTGGACTTTATTATTTGTCTGAAATGACACACACTACATATTAATAATTACTGAAAAAGTGATCCATTTTAAGCAACAAACACAAACGTGTTGTCATGAAATAATAATATTTTTGAAACTTGTTTTTATGAAATAGTATAGATCTGCAACCGGAAAACGATTTGCCTTTGTCCTTACAGGACAATTTCCAGTTGTATTATGTCACATTAACATGTCAAATGTGTTTAAAGCATAACTGTATACATGCTGAGTGTCTTGATTTTATTTTCATAAGATCATCAATTCCAATGATAAATGGGGAAGATAAAATGGTGTAAGTGGTTCAGCAAGTGGAGTCAAATTATTTTAAAGGGAAAGATGCCCATTGACAGTAACTATATTGTTTGAAGCAGGAATTTTGCAGTTGACGCATTTCGGCATGAAATAGAAGAATCTGAAGTAAACAAATTATGGCTTGGCACCATTACGTGGTCCGAGTATTAACTTTCATACCACATAGAACCCTTTCTCCAAGAAGGGTAAACGGTGTTGGCTGGGGTATGAAATTAAAACCTTAATTTCGGCTTACAAAGTTTTCATTTTGTAAAATTAAAACATTTAATAGTAATTGTAAACAGGTTATCGCGTTTTTTTTCAGTAAAATATATTTTAAACGTGTTTTATTGTCGAAGTATCCGTTATAAAATCCTGCTAAAATAAGCTTTCCCATCGCTTAATGGAATTAAGGCGAGACCACGTAATGGTAGTCTGTCCATTCTTATCTAGAACTGTATTGTAATTGCGTTAAAGAAAAAATGGAGAGATTTTTATACTGTCATACTGCCTGTTTACTTTTATGCATTTAAACGTAAAACTTCCAGTTGTTGTTGTGTTTTATGTTCATACGAATTGGCTTAAAAGTATGTTCCAATCACATTTGCTTTTTTTTTATCACCGACGTTGTTTAAACATGATTTTTTGGCATTATTACTAGGCTTAGCTATGTCACTTTATCATTGATGCCGAACACACACAGCTTTGTATCTCGTCTTTGGAAATGATATGCATTTTATGTTCTAAATTTATTTTTCTCAGTATATATACGCAATCCGTTTGTAATCTGAGCAGACATCATAAATTAACAACCTAGGCAAAGTATATTGGTGGGACGCTCGTTATCAAGGAAGCTGTCAGAAAATATTATAGAAAAATTCTGTTGTTGATAGATATAGATCGATATATTATTCAAACATTACGCCCAACAGTTCACATGCAAATAGTACAAACATATAAATATTTTCCAATGTCAATTAGTAAGATTTTCAAGATCATCTGTTACTAGTTAAAAGTTAATTGACAGTAAATATGTAATAATCCTATGTAATGTTAATTACAGATTTTTTTTTGTTGATAAACTTGAGAAAAGTGATACTTATTTGTAAACATGTTTTCTCTTCTTTTAATATTCATATTAATGAAAACTGATATTTTCTTAAAAAAAATCTTATTTTCTGTTTTCATCAAGTTTAATACATTTTGCTACGTTTGAACGTTTCCAATATATGTATTAACATAGTCTTTTATTATATCATGATATAGTTAACACCTAATACAAATTAAATGTCTTCTAGTGTATTACAAAGCCGGTATGTTCTTTCGGATCTTGGTACTTTACGACCGGTTTCAATGTTTAACCTATGAGTAGAAACTCATAGTTATTAAGTATATCAAATAATATTTAGACCTGAAATCCGATATTAGTATTATGTATGTATTACACGTAGCTCTAGCGGAAGCCGATAATTCAGCATTCCAATTTTGTATATAAACATATCCTTAATGCATTATTTAAATATATTAAACAGAATACATTTTAAAAGAGAATTCCACATTTGAGTACTAATTTTATTATAGGATTTCATCAGTTTCCTCAGGGGTATATCATCCATATAAGCGAGTTCATATTCCATCTGTGTCCAAGTGGTTATTAAAACACGGGTGGTCCATTCTCTAAAAATGTATGTAGACATCTAGTTATGTGACAAGAAATATGGCATATACTCGGTCTTCACCGATCGTTCTACGAAAGACAGCACAATCTTCCGTTTTAGCTGCATTTATCAAATATTCGAATATGACGTCAAGATTTATGTTTAGTTTTCTAGCAGATGCTACACAGTGTCGAATGTATGGTAATGAACTGTGACTTAGTATCAGCATCAAAACAGAAGGCTGTCAGATCAAGGCTGTCTACTAATATCTGATTTAGTGGATTTGAATATCTGGGCAAATTAGTAGAGTTGAATGTCCAGGCCAACGAAATCGAGAAAAGCATTTAGTGTGATATTTCACACAAACGTGTATTCAATAAAGGAAGCTCCTACCTCGGCAATAATACTGATATAGATATCATCATGACGTTTGCAGTCTGCTTCCCAAATCTGGATATTCCTGTTTTTGTGGCTACAGAGAGGCATTCATCAGTTGACTTTTGACAAATAATACATTTGTTAATATCATTGAAAGCCTTTTTAGTTCAAACGTAACCGTGAGTTTTCGTTCATCTGTACCATTATTGTGCATTGAAGGAAAATAAAATCCCCGGTAAAAACAAAAATAATATGTCTAAATCTTTAATATCTGTATAGTCTTTCAAAAAGAAAGTTAATTTAATATTAAATATATAGTAACTCAGGATCAATGGACACCAAAGTTCCCAGAGGCTGCAACATAAAGATAAACTATTCACTGACAGGAATAAGGGAATACTTAGAAAAACATAATTTAATTTTTGTATCACTAATTCATGAAATGAATTTCTAATCGTTAATGGATACTGAGAGACATTTTTAAAATGAGTAAAATGTAACAAGAAAGGAAGCAAAACCAGCCACAAAAAAATATAATTAACCAATTTATTTACATAAAATATTCACTTACAGAATACACAAATCCAGTTTTCATTAATATCCAATTTTGGATTATGTCCAACTAAAATTATCCAATAATACTTTAATTCACATTAGTAAGTTTCTCTTTAATCCTAAACAGTAGTGCCTCTTTAATCCAAAACAGTAAGTGTCTCTTTAATCCAAGACAGTAAGGGTCTCTTTAATCCAAAATAGTGAGCGTCTCTTTAAGTCTAAATTAATTTCCAATATTTTCCAATATTTCCGATTTAGTTCAAATATCCAATTTCACTGTTATTATGAATGAGCACAATATGTATTAAATCCTTTCACAATTATATGTCTAAAAGCATCCAAATCTAAATGAACTTTAATGAAGAATACTGAAACTGTTCTAAATAGAACTCCCAGAGCTAGCCTGTTTATATGACGTCCAAAGACTGCTCCAAAAGCCTCTCCACTAATATAATTCAATGAAAACAGTCCAAAAAGCTCATCACAAATAAATTTGCATAAAATAGTCCAATGAGTCTAAATTTCATCATAAATTAATTTGCATAAATAATTTGCATATACTGTTAACATATTTACATCTATACTATTTTTAACTTTCTTCAAGGCCAAATTAATAATAAACTTTCAACAACGCATGAACACATTTAAATATATAGGTAACACATGAAATCGTTTTGTGATGAAGTATAAGGAGTGTTACGTGAAACGACGTAACGTCATTTACCTTACGTCATACAGGAAATGACATGACGTCGTTATGGTTTTATCATGTCAGACATTTTAACAAAAGGATGGATTTTAAAAGCTTAAAAGCTGTATTTCTTTGATTTTTATTGAAAAAGTTCGAAAATTTGAAGAAAGGAGTTACTATTTATTTAATATATAAATCTTTATTTTAAACTGTCCAACTGACCAAACTAAAAGCAGTGTTTTGCCAGTTTATGCACTACTAAAACAGTATAATAATAGACCGTTGGAAACGGCCGAACACGACACATACAAAATATTGCAGTCTCGGTTTTATTGAGACTGTTCAACCTCAAACCTTTAATTCATAATTACATGTGTGCAGCTAATTGCATCATGTTTCGGCTGGTTTAGATATAATTGAAAAACAAATGTTTAACTGGCTAATTGTAGGCTGTTTTGGCTATTAAAATTATAGATACAATTAATTTAAAAAACAAACGCTCACTCGCTCACTGGCCATGGGCGTAGCTAGTGCAATATTTGAGATACGAACAGACATTTTTGAATCGCGAAATATAAGTATGGATGAAAGCGTTTTCCGACCCGACTCCCATCCCCGCCTCCATAAACACATATGTTTGAATGGTTGTGTAGGTATGTGTGTGATTTCGGATCATTTTGTAGAAAATAGTGCAAATATCTAATGGAGTGTTTTTCTTATCTGCTAGTGCATGCATGTCATGGGTCAATTTATTTCCGCGTCATTCTGTTTATGAAACACTTATTTAATAAATTATTGTTTTAGCTAGTTTTTTCTAACTAAGTCTCGTTTATAATTTGAAATAGAAACTACTGTAAATAATAATGTTGCATGTGAAGAGACATGCCGCTTTAGGGTTGCATAATGAGATGAGAGACAATAATAATAATTGTTAATATAGTATAGTAAAAACTGTTAATGTCAAATTATATATTCGACGAGAATCTATTTCCTTGTGTAGTTGTTACTATCTAAAATAGCCTATATAAGGGCATTTAGTTACCAATTTCAGGATAATGTACAAAAATGCAGTGTGCAGTCTTAATAGGGTGACATAATATAAACTTGTGGGAACTATGCATATTTCAAAAGAAGCACAATACTCGCATTACAAATATATTAATTTGTGCATATGTATGTATTTTCAAATAACAAAATCAAAATGATTAATATTAACATGCTACGTTCGTTCAGCGGTAACAGTCAGACTTATTGCAGACTACTGCACAACACGTGTGTGAAATATTGTTGAATATAAAGTGCGCACATCTTTAAATAATGTAAATTTAATACAGATTATTCCATGAATTCCACATCAATACATCTTTATTATTATGCGTTTTTCTTCAGTGGTTTAAGTATTGTGTTAGTTATAAAGGCACTTATGAATTCAATGCACGTTACAAATTAACAAATCACTTCAACCGCTTAACAGAAGCAGTATGACAGGGTTTATGAAATCAAAATGTATTATGCTGTCAACGTATTTTATTTCACGAGCATAACAGTTCGAAAGATGTAAACACCCGTTATACTTTATCAGATGAAATTGTATTACTCAGCTAATACTAATCATAATTATATACTTTCCATTGAAATAGTGGATTTTTTGATAAAAACTTTATATTTTCATTGTTTTATATTTCACATGTTGTTGACGTGATTGACGTCATTGTTTTGGCGCATTATGTTTTTTTCAGCATTAGTTTAAAGGTTGGGAGTATATAATAAACAGATTATTTATTGGTTTGTCATGAATTTAGTATTCATTTTCATCTCAAAGTGAAAAAACTCAACTATTTCCACTCATGCTAAAGCACTTGTGAAAATATAATAGTTCTCACTTCTCGATGAAAATAAAATCCTATATTCACTACAAACCAACAAATATCCTCTATTAATTATTTTTAAAACAAATCATTTTAATAAAAAACAACATATTGAAAAGGCGCATAACTAGGTACATGCATTTCTAATTATTGGTTACATCACACATAGACATTGTGCCTGACTAAGTACATATAAACATTGAACAGTAAAAGTAGCATTCAACATATTTTATTACCATCAGAACAATCGGGTCGGACCACAAGTTCTATCAACATTAGTTACGATCCTCCGTAGCTCCAAGGTCAAGGTCAACCTCAGACGTCAAATCATGCCATATGGCCCTATATTTGATTTTAAGTCAGGCCAAATAAAAAAAAACTGCGTTTCCGGTGGCCCGACCGACCCTATTTTTAAGGGGCCCTACAGTTGATTTTAAGTCATGTAAGTCGTGTCCGATCTATATATATTGTTTGGCCCCCTGTAGGTGGTGTCCGATCTATAACTTTGTCATCCATTGAAGGATTTTCATATACACATGACACACGTGTCGGGCGCAAAATCCAGGTCCGTCGTCTTGTTGTGGTGAACATGTGTGCCATGTGTATATGAAAATCCTTCAATGGATGACAAAGTTATAGATCGGACACGACTTACATGGCTTAAAATCAACTATAGAGCCACATGGCATGATTTGTCCTCTAAGTGTGACCTTTACCTTGTAGCTACGGACCTGGATTTTGCACGCGACACGTCGTCTTGTGATGGTGAATACTTGTGCCAGGTTATATGAAAATCCTTCAATGGATGACAAAGTTATAGATCGGACACTAACCCCACCATCCACTTCCAACAATTTCTGCAACCATCTGACTTCAGTGTGTTTCTGTATTTGACAATCACGTAGTCTTGATATACGTCTTAATTCAGAGTCGTACAACGGTTTGTCATTGGGCCTATAGTTAACGACTTGAAAGATGAATAAAAGGCAAGATAAGACATCACAAACACAAACGGGTCGACAATAGGGCTACCGCCTTGGAACGGTCAGTGGCAAAAAGGCCGCTGGAGGTTTAAACAAGGTTCTAGGGTGCATCAAACCTGTCATCCCAATAAACGGGACAGTGTAAATAAAGGTTATAAACTCTAACAAAAAGGACGTCATTAATGGGCAATATAAGTAAAACACATAAATGATCATGTATATATAATATAAAAAACAGAACCCTAGAAAGCCACAAAGTAAGTACTCAATGACATGGCAGGAGCCAGAGCAACAAGAGAACAAACCGTTAAGGGTACAAGACAGTATTAAAAACAAACCTCAAACGGTACCGTCCTATAAGGATTTAGGTAGTGTTCACCATCTGTCCGGTCATCGCAATCAAAAAGGAAAACATAGTGGAGAACCGTAAATGGGTCAACCACTAAACATGCAGTACGTTGCAAAATGATAGGGTCAAAACCACTTTTGATAACAAGTTTAATAAACTCTCGTCATGTAATGTTTTAAGAGTCTAAACATTTATTGTTATGTATTTGATATTTCAAAAACGTATTATCATGGTACTTGATACGCATGAATTAACACAACATTTTAAAAGTATATACAATTTGGTATACAACGGAATACTTAAGATCAAGGTCGCGGTAATGCGTCAAGGCTAAACTTTTTCAAACGACAGTGGGCTTTGAAAAATATTATATTCTTAAATGGTTAACGCATGGAGATGGCGAGTCCCTGCGGGTACGAATCCCACTGGGAGCTCCACTTGTAAGTGAGGCAGTGTCGATTCTTACGGATTGCGGAAGATGTACAGTACTGGTTCTACCCAAGAACGATGGGTGGTCTGCCTCCACCACAAACAAATCGACCGTCATATATAACCTTACATGTGTTGAAAATGATGTAAAACAACATACATACAAACAAACAAACAAACAAAATGTTAATATCAATAAAGGTTCAACTATCCAGCCATGCCACCACGCCCCATCACTGTTCCCCTATATTTTTAACGAAGAAATCTTGATCATAAAAAAAAGTCTTGACATATTCAAGAAACAGCACATTCATGTTCCTTGATTTATTTAAATATACAATGTGTTGCATTGTCAAATCTGTAGCTACGTCATCTTTCATCTGATCTTTCACAAACTTGTTCAGAATATGATAATATCAATAAAAGGTCGGACACGTTTGAAAACCAACCACATTTGATCTGATTCTCATATCACCAACACGCATGCCACTACCCTCCCCAATTTGTTTAAAATATGTTATTTTGTGAGATTATCACTGTCACAGAAGAAAGTGGTACCAATTAAACAAACTAGCGATATCAGTATCCGAAAGAAACAACAAGGTTTTAAATTATTTAAAAAGCATGTTATCACTCTATTTTTGTCAATGATTCATCTGATCTTGACCATATGTGTTGAGGATATTATTTCAATAAAAGAATAAAAGCTCAGTAAAGTTTTGAAAAAGAAAATAAGAGCATGGTATCTTTCTTTTTCACATGATCTCACATGATCTCACCCAATTTTCAAAGAAGATATAACTTTATTTTGTCTGTGAGATATATTACTATGGACCCCCTGCAGCCAGTAGAGCGATAAGGCTCTCTCGGGCCGCCTCTTTTTTGTTTATATTGTTTAGCTTGCGTTAACGTAAAATCTACTAAATGAAAAAATCCAATCAAAGTTGCTCGTCTAGTACCAACATCATGTTGTTTATTTGTTTTAGTACAGTAACTTTAGAAAGAAGTATACAAACGTTCTTTACTTACATGTCACATGTACTATGATATTTTATAATACATGCAATATATGAAAGCTCTATGTCTTGTGGTTTCAGAGAATAACGGTTGTCATTGTGTCACCTAAACTAGTCTGTGTAAAACATATTACCCCTGGGGTTGGACCAAATAGGATACTAGGGTCGAAATTTGAAAACACTTGATAGAGGACCACAGTTTTATGTTACATGAAAAACATTAGAATTATAGCCTTTGTAGTTTCAGAGGGGAAGATCTGAATCTACAAGAGCTATGATAGAATAGTATGCATGTAGCATAAGCGTATTGTCCTCCGCCAAATTTGTTCAAATGGTGACCTTGGGGAATATTATAGGAAAATCGTTAAAAATTAACTTCTTCTCTTGACCTACAAGAACAAGATGTAGCTTGTAGCATAGGCTTAACTATGGTCCTCTACCAAATGTGTTTGAGTGGTGATTCCGAGTAAAACATAGACCATGCCAGGGGGTCTTAGTTTTACATAGACTTACCAGATCTCTTTTACCCCCTGCCAGGTGGTCTTAGTTTTACATTGACTTACCAGGTCTATTTATTCCCCTGCTAATGGGTTTTAGTTTTACACGGACTTACCAGATCTCTTTTATCCCCTGCCAGTGGGTCTTAGTTTTACATAGACTTGCCAGATCTCTTTTATCCCCTGCCAGGGGGTCTTAGTTTTACATAGACTTACCAGATCTCTTTTATCCCCTGCGAGGGGATCTTAGTTTTACGTAGATAGACTTACCAGATCTATTTTATCCCTGCCAGGGGGTCTAAGTTTTACATAGACTTACCAGATCTATTTTATCCCCTGCCAGGGTGTCTTAGTTTTACATAGACTTACCAGATCTTTTTTATCCCCTGCCAGGGGATCTTAGTTTTACATAGACTTACCAGATCTCTTTTATCCCCTGCCAGGGGGTCTTAGTTTTACATAGACTTACCAGATCTCTTTTATCCCCTGCCAGGGGTCTTAGTTTTACATAAACTTACCTGATCTTGCTTATCTCACCTGCTTCTGTTACTGTTGCAAATGTCTTCGATTGACAAGGTTATCGGGTGAGCGAATCAGCTCCACTTGGCCCTCTTGTTTATTTAGTTGTTGCAATAAAACACTCAACCTTATCTAAAAACACTTATCATTTTGTAGGACATTCACATTCTTGAAGCTGGATGTGGGACGGGAAGTAATGCCAAAGCGTTGCTGGAGTATTGCTTCCCTCGTATCTCGCTGTTGGATGACAATCTGGGAATGCTGGACAAAGCGAGAGAAAGGTTATCTGACGAGATACAGAAAGGTCATATAGAAGCAGTTGTAGAGGCCACGCTGCACAGCCTGCCGTTTGACGACGGTACTTTTGATGTTGTCAATTTTAGCTGGGTAAAAATATGATATAAAAGATGTTTCACTCGTATGTGTTCATGGTGTGTTTTGTTTCTCATGTTGTTACACAAAAGTGCACGTTCTGCAAGAATCTATAAAGCACCATGGTTACAGGGTTACAAGGCTGTACGTTCTCAAAAGCTTCAACGCAGAATGGCACAATGGTTACAGGATTACAAGAATGCATGTTTTAAGAGAATCTATAAGGCACCATGGTTACATTGTTACACCAGTGCACGTTCTGAAAGAAGCTATAACGCACCATGGTTACAAGAGTACATGTTCTGAAAAAAGCTATAACGCACCATGGTTACAGGATAACGCACCATGGTTACATATTTACAAGAGTACATGTTCTGAAAGAAGCTATAACGCACCATGGTTACACGAATATATGTTCTGAAAGAAGCTATAACGCACCACAGTTATAAGGCTACAAGAGTACATGTTCTCAAAACAACTATAACGCACCATGTTTACACGAGTGCACGTACTGAATAAAGCTATAACGCACAATGATTACAGAGTTGCATGAGTGCACGTTCTGAAAGAAGGTATAACGTACAACGGTTACAGGGTTACACGAGTGCACGTCCTGAATGAAGCTATAACTCACAATGGTTACAGGGTTACACGAGTGCACGTTCTGAAAGTAAATATAACGAACTATTGATACATGGTTACACGATTGCACGTTATGGAAGAAGCTATAACGCACAATGGTTTCAAGTTTACACGATTGCACGTACCGAATGAAGCTATAACACACAATTATTACATGGTTTCACGATTGCACGTACCGAATGAAGCTATAACACACAATGATTACATGGTTTCAAGATTGCACGTACCGAATGCAGCTATAACACACAATGATTACATGGTATCACGATTGCAAGTACCGAATGAAGCTATAACACACAATGATTACATGGTTTCACGATTGCACGTACTGAATGAAGCTATAACACACAATGATTACATGGTCTCACGATTGCACGTACTGAATGAAGATATAACACACAATGATTACATGGTTTCACGATTGCACGTACTGAATGAAGATATAACACACAATGATTACATGGTTTCACGATTGCGCGTACTGAATGAAGCTATAACACACAATGATTACATTGTTTCACGATTGCACGTACTGAATGAAGCTATAACACACAATGATTACATTGTTTCACGATTGCACGTACTGAATGAAGCTATAACATACAAGGATTACATGGTTTCACGATTGCACGTACTGAATGAAGCTATAACACACAGTGATTACATGGTTTCACGATTGCACGTACTGAATGAAGCTATAACACACAATGATTACATGGTTTCACGAGAGCACGTACTGAATGAAGCTATAACACACAATGATTACATGGTTTCACGATTGCACGTACTGAAGAAAGCTAAAACGCCGCAATGGTTATAGGATTCTGACATAAGTATAGCGCGATACATGTCAAAAACAAAGCTACCAAGAGAAGTCTATATTCTTGTCCATTGTCTATACTGATTTTAAAAGTTTGCCTAAACGTATTTTAACTCTTCCTGCCTGTGGTGTTATTTTTATACCTACATAAATCTATGCTTAAAGCCAATGTGATGTTTCAGGGTGAGATACTCATTACGCAATTATTCACGTCTAACATGATAAAACGTCCAATTTGTTTTTATGTCCAATCTAAGTGTCCCGTTATATTGTAGGTTCTTCACCACATAGAACGTAATCCAGATGGTGAACAGTTTCCAGGTATAAGTGACACATTAAAGGAGGCACATCGAGTGTTGCGCAAGAATGGACTGCTGACAATAGTAACATATACACCTTTTGGATTGTCCGGAGTATGGTGGACACAATTAATCCCTGAATTGTGTAAGAGGTACAGTAAACAACACCCAAGTATAGAACAGTGGAGCGCTGTGGTCTAGTGGTAGAGCGTTGGACCCAAGATCCAAAAGTCGTGGGTTCGATTCCCATCATTGCCATATGCGTTGTGTCCCTGAGCAAGACACTTTATTTACATTGCTTAGTACTGGTTCTACCCAGGAAGACATCGAGAGTGATTCAAATAAGTTCATAGAGCTTTCGTTACAAGCGATGTAAAATAAATAAGTTTAAACTAAGTATAGAACAGTGGGAAAACATGTTTGCTGAGAGCAAATTTCAATGTTTCAATAAAGTTAACTCACTTGGCGCGAAACAATTGGGCCCGTAGTTTTTCGATGTTGAAGGTACATTAAACGAAGAGTGGAGAATAGGGCTTACGTATTGGGGAAAGGCTACTGAAGATGAAATAAACGCAATGGCGAAAAGAATGAAGCAGATGCAGACAGATGGAACACTACAGAAATGGTGGAGGGATAACGACAAAACGGATAGTACTGGAGAATAAACCGTATTTGTTTGCATGGCCTAGTAGCGACCAAATATGATACACTGACAAAACAGTTCCGTTTGATACGTTACACGACAAATATTATGATTTTGATAAACATTCATGTAATCTAGAAACCGTGACACATCTGTGTATGACTTATGTATGGGTCTATGAAATGTGTTGACTGTACGACATTCAATGTATTAGAAAGTGGTATATAATAAAAATCTTAAAGTTGAAGTCGCATTTTAATATCTCCCTTTATTTGATGCTTAGCAGTGAAATGTGGATTTTATTAATGAAATAAAAGTGGTATTTCATACGTGTGAAATATAGAGTTTTTTATTTTCTCTGCCAAAACAACTTTTTTTTTATTTGTTTAGAATATATAATAACTGTTTAATATTTATCATTCTACTATAAATGGTCTAACTAAGAAAATGTGCTATAGTTTTTGAACTGGTCAAGTATTTCAGAATTGTTATAATTAACAGTGAAAAATGTCGGTAATTTTTTTCAAAAAATACTTTTTCCGAAAGTTGCTATAAAGTAATATCATTGGAAATAATTAAAAAAATGAGTCGTAGATTATTGAAATCGGTTAAGCAGTTTAGAAGTTATAGGGACTTAAAAACAGCAATTGTATCACACTAAGCCAATGACGTCTTAATTTTTTTTTTCTGCATACTGCAGTACACTTTGATTATAAAGCAAAAAAAAAAAAAAATGTGTTCTTTTGTCGTGAATAACATATTTTATTTCATCTCGAAGTGATCAAACTTCAATATTTTCACTCATGCTTTGCATTCGTGAAAATATAAAGTGTTCACACTTCTCGATGAAATAAAATATGCTATTCACTCCAAAACAACAAATATCCTCTATTTGTTCATTTGTAGTAGAATTTTTATTTAAGAACGCCAAGTATCAAATATATATACATTTTCATGAAAATATAAAGAGAATAATAAATGGGTATTTTCATATCACACCCTATATCAGGCCTGAGACGCCATATCAGCCCGAAAGCTTTAGCTCGAGGGCT
The DNA here is from genome assembly GCA_037043455.1 of Cyrtodaria siliqua. Classification (NCBI taxonomy): domain Eukaryota; kingdom Metazoa; phylum Mollusca; class Bivalvia; order Adapedonta; family Hiatellidae; genus Cyrtodaria; species Cyrtodaria siliqua. The sequence goes on along the minus strand of JAWPHD010002092.1, from coordinate 256,567 downwards.
GATATGGGTGGAGGGCCTGATACAGAGTATGATATGAAAAAAAACATTTTTTATTCTATTTATCATATACTTGAGCTTTGCCGAAATTTCACTTTAGCTCACTCACTACGCTGTTTTTCAAGGAGAAAAAAAAGTTTAGATCTAGTCCATTCTGATGTGCTCATGTATGTGACATACAGTGGTACACAACATTTATTTTTGTCCGAAATCTTATTGAAAATGAATTCCATTGAATTTGAAATTTTCTACTCAAGGTAGTATTGTCATAGGTGTTTATTTAGTTTAAACTTATTTATTTTACATCGATTGTAACGAAAGCTCTATGAACTTATTTGAATCACTCTCGATGTCTTCCTGGGTAGAACCAGTACTAAGCAATGCAGATAAAGTGTCTTGCTCAGGGACACAACGCATATTGCAATGACGGGAATCGAACCCACGACTTACGCTCTACCACTAGACCACAGCGCTCCACCAAAGTGCTTATTTTACACAGCGCTCCACTAAGGTGTTTATTTTATCCACGGTTAATGATTATATAGCCCAAAATCTGCCGCGAAAACACGATGGAAGTAACTAATGAAACGCAGACGACAAACAATACTCGTGACAAATCGTATACAAGCTTAACTTATCGGTTATTTCCGTATCACTCCGGTAAAAGAATCGAGCTGAACATTCGGTTATTTCCATGATATGACATTTTTTTCACCCTATATTTCATGGCTTTATTGTACGGCTTTATTGCCCGGCAAGAAATCCTGATGGATATCACTAGCTAGGTCTATGTCGTATCGTATATTCAAAAACGACGAGGTATGTATACTGACGGTTAATGAAAAACGCACCACACAACAATTTTTGTTTAAGTCAGAATTTCAGGCATTTCGGACAAATTATGAAATAATCCAGATAACGAGTCGAAATTTAAGTTTTTACATGCACATCTGGATTGAGTGCATTCCACATTGTTGTTCTGAAATATACGGGTTTCATCAATTACATCGCACAAAGAATTTTCTCGGAAACATTTATTGCATAATACGCTTGTTGACCAATTCCAATTATTTCAGCAACCGCTGGTCAGTGAAACGTTAAATATGTCATCAGTACCATCAAGGACACTGGTAGACACATGTTCCATAACTCTGTACAGCATTTAAGCAAAAAACATGACCCTTTTATTACTTTGAATCTATGGTTTAAGTTCTTTTTTGCAAGTCCATGTATTTTAACAACTAAGAATCCTACATGTGAAGTTTGGTCAATATTAGCACAGCAGTTTCTGATGAGAAGTCGTTTGAAGCAAAAGTTAACGACGACGACGGACGAAGAGTGATCCCAATTATGCCTCCCTGGGAGTCCAGATTTTGAAGCTTAATTTTTTTCCACCCAAAAATTATGTTATTTTTATGTTTTAGAGCTAACTAAACAATTTGGCGAACTTCCATATTTTTTTTGTCGTAATGAGGGGGTATGTGGGGTTCTATCGGTGTGGTCTGCAAATGCAGACCGGGGTTTTATAACATATTCTGTAATTTCTGACGAACGCTTATCTTTATATTATTTTCCTTTTTACATTTTATTTAGAAGTCAAATACACATATTCCCTGCACATTTCAGGAAGATCAAGCATGCGAGGAACGAGATATGTCTGTTTAAAATATTTCTCCGCTAAAAATCCGCCTTCCCGGGGGAGCCGAATGGAAAAAAAACCTCAAATAAAATGCTTTTTACCGCTTTTTTTTGCATGAACCTTACAAAACTATTATTCTGTTTTCATTTAAGGTGTAGTTTTGAAAATCCGCCGTGAAATAACAATGGCATTAACAAAAATGTAACCCCACTCCCTAGAAAACGGACATGTTCGCTAAATCTTCGAATAAATTCTGTCACTTTATGACCTAATTCGACATGTTTTCTGTTTTTTTATTGCTTACACAGCTAGCTACAGTTAGTATGTTTCATCTTGTAGCAAATTTAAGTTTGTTTGACACTTTATTTAGGGCCAAGACATTAATAATGAATACCGAGCGAGCGCACTTTTCTTTATTTTGCCGAAACACGTAAACAATGCACAGCGCCAACCCGTATAACTCAATTGTATGTAAATATTCGATAATTTGATTTTACACTAAGTATTAAATATTAATTCCGCTTGCATGTAACGGTTAGTTTTTGAAAATAGCAAAATAAATAAAAACGTTATTAAGAAAAGTTTACCACACACCCACTCAAAAATAAGAAACTACGCCTAAAATCGTCGACCGTGAATGGCGTCAGCGCTTATAACTCTATGTGCAGTTAATATTCGTTGTTACAACTATACCCAAATTATAAAACTATTATTCAGCTTTCATTTAAAGGTTAGTTTTCGAAAATATCACAATAACTATGGATGCTATTAAAAAAAGTACAACTACCACCCCTCTAAAATTACGAATTTACGCTGCCACAGGGCTACATTTTTTGTCAATATTTGGCTTAAATCGACATCTTTCCTTTTTTTATTGCTAGACCAGTCATCTACTATTAGTATCTTTCATTTTGTAGCCAATCTGAGTAATTTTGACACTTTCTTTAGAGCCACGATTTAAAAGATAAATACCGAGCGAGTGCACATTTCGGTATTTTGCCGTAAAACGCAAATCTTCCATAGCGTCAACCCGTATATCTCAATTGTTTGTAAATATTCGATGATTTAATTTTGCACGAAGTATTAAATATTAATTCAGCTTGCATTTAACTGTTAGTTTTTGAAAATAGCGTAATAAATAAAAATCTTATTAAGAAAAGTTCACCCCACACCCACTCAAAAATAAGAAACTACGCATAAAATTGTCGACCGTGAATGGCGTCAGCGTTTACAACCCTATGTGCAGTTAATATTTGATGCTACAACTATGCCCAAATTATAAAACTATTATTCAGCTTTCATTTAAAGGTTAGTTTTCGAAAATATCACAATAACTATGGATGCTATAAAAAAAATTCAACTACCACCCCTCTAAAATTACGAATTTACGCTGCCACAGGGCTACGTTTTTTGTCAATATTTGGCTTAAATCGACATCTTTCCTTTTTTTATTGCTAGACCAGGCATCTACTATTAGTATCTTTCATTTTGTAACCAATCTGAGTAATTTTGACACTGTCTTTAGAGCAACGATTTAAAAGATAAATACCGAGCGAGTGCACATTTCGGTATTTTGCAGTAAAACGCAAATCTTGCATAGCGTCAACCCTTACAAATCAATTGTTTGTTAATATTCGATGATTTGATTTTGCACGAAGTTTTCAATTTTAATTCCGCTTGCATTTAACGGTTAGTTTTTGAAAATAGCGTAATAAATAAAAATGTTATTAAGAAACGTTCACTCCACACCCACTAAAAAATAAGAAACTACGCATAAAATCGACTACAGTGAATGGCGTCAGCGCTTATAACACTATGTTCAGTTAATATTCGATAATACAGCTATGTTCAAATTATAAAACTATTATTCAGCTTTCATTTAAAATTTAGTTTTCGAAAATATCACAATAACTATGGATGCTATTAAGTAAAATTCAACTACCACCCCTCTAAAATTACGAATTTAAGCTGCCACAGGGCTACGTTTTTGTCAATATTTGGCTTAAATCGACATCATTCTTTTTTTGTATTGCTAGACCAGTCATCTACTATTAGTATCTTTTATTTTGTAGCCAATCTGAGTAATTTTGACCCTGTCTTTAGAGCCACGATTTAAAAGATAAATACCGAGCGAGTGCACAATTCGGTATTTTGCCGTAACACGCAAATCTTGCATAGCGTCAACCCTTACAAATCAATTGTTTGTTAATATTCGATGATTTGATTTTGCACGAAGTTTTCAATTTTAATTCCGCTTGCATTTAACGGTTAGTTTTTGAAAATATCGTAATAAATAAAAATGTTATTAAGAAACGTTCACTCCACACCCACTAAAAAATAAGAAACTACGCATAAAATCGTCGACCGTAAATGGCGTCAGCGCTTACAACCCTATGTGCAGTTAATATTCGATGCTACAACTATGCCCAAATTATAAAACTATTATTCAGCTAGCATGTAACGGTTAGTTTTTGAAAATAGCATAATAAATAAAAACGTTATTAAGAAAAGTTTACCACACACCCATTAAAAAATAAGAAACTACGCCTAAAATCGTCGACCGTGAATGGCGTCAGCGATTATAACCCTATGTGCAGTTATTATTCGTTGTTACAACTATACCCAAATTATAAAACTATTATTCAGCTTTCATTTAAAGGTTAGTTTTCGAAAATATCGCAATAACTGTGGATGCTATTAAAAAAAAGTTCAACTACCACTCCTCTAAAATTACGAATTTACGCTGCCACAGGGCTACATTTTTTGTCAATATTTGGCTTAAATCGTCATCTTTCCTTTTTTTATTGCTAGACCAGTCATCTACTATTAGTATCTTTCATTTTGTAGCCAATCTGAGTAATTTTGACACTTTCTTTAGAGCCACGATTTAAAAGATAAATACCGAGCGAGTGCACATTTCGGTATTTTACCGTAAAACGCAAATCTTCCATAGCGTCAACCCGTATATCTCAATTGTTTGTAAATATTCGATGATTTAATTTTGCACGAAGTATTTAATACTAATTCCGCTTGCATTTAACTGTTAGTTTTTGAAAATAGCGTAATAAATAAAAATCTTATTAAGAAAAGTTTACCCCACACCAACTCAAAAATAAGAAACTACGCCTAAAAACGTCGACCGTGAATGGCGTCAGCGCTTACAACCCTATGTGCTATTAATATTCGATGCTACAACTATGCCCAAATTATAAAACTATTATTCGGCTTGCATGTAACGGTTAGTTTTTGAAAATAGCATAATAAATAAAAATGTTATTAAGAAAAGTTTACCACACACCCACTCAAAAATAAGAAACTACGCCTAAAATCGTCGACCGTGAATGGCGTCAGCGCTTATAACCCAATGTGCAGTTATTATTCGTTGTTACAACTATACCCAAATTATAAAACTATTATTCAGCTTTCATTTAAAGGTTAGTTTTCGAAAATATCGCAATAACTGTGGATGCTATTAAAAAAAGTTCAACTACCACCCCTCTAAAATTACGAATTTACGCTGCCACAGGGCTACATTTATTGTCAATATTTGGCTTAAATCGACATCTTTCCTTTTATTTTTGCTAGACCAGTCATCTACTATTAGTATCTTTCATTTTGTAGCCAATCTGAGTAATTTTGACACTTTCTTTAGAGCCACGATTTAAAAGATAAATACCGAGCGAGTGCACATTTCGGTATTTTGCCGTAAAACGCAAATCTTCCATAGCATCAACCCGTATAACTCAATTCTTTGTAAATATTCGACAATTTAATTTTGTACGAAGTATTAAATATTATTTCCGCTTGCATTTAACTGTTAGTTTTTGAAAATAGCGTAATAATTAAAAAGATTATTAAGAAAAGTTCACCTCACACCCACCCCAAAAAAAAAACTACGCCTAAAATCGACTACAGTGAATGGCGTCAGCGCTTATAACACTATGTTCAGTTAATATTCGATAATACAGCTATGTTCAAATTATAAAACTATTATTCAGCTTTCATTTAAAGGTTAGTTTTCGAAAATATCACAATAACTATGGATGCTATTAAGTAAAATTCAACTACCACCCTTCTAAAATTACGAATTTAAGCTGCCACAGGGCTACGTTTTTGTCAATATTTGGCTTAAATCGACATCATTCTTTTTTTGTATTGCTAGACCAGTCATCTACTATTAGTATCTTTTATTTTGTAGCCAATCTGAGTAATTTTGACACTGTCTTTAGAGCAACGATTTAAAAGATAAATACCGAGCGAGTGCACAATTCGGTATTTTGCCGTAACACGCAAATCTTGCATAGCGTCAACCCTTACAAATCAATTGTTTGTTAATATTCGATGATTTGATTTTGCACGAAGTTTTCAATTTTAATTCCGCTTGCATTTAACGGTTAGTTTTTGAAAATAGCGTAATAAATAAAAATGTTATTAAGAAACGTTCACTCCACACCCACTAAAAAATAAGAAACTACGCATAAAATCGTCGACCGTAAATGGCGTCAGCGCTTACAACCCTATGTGCAGTTAATATTCGATGCTACAACTATGCCCAAATTATAAAACTATTATTCAGCTAGCATGTAACGGTTAGTTTTTGAAAATAGCATAATAAATAAAAACGTTATTAAGAAAAGTTTACCACACACCCACTCAAAAATAAGAAACTACGCCTAAAATCGTCGACCGTGAATGGCGTCAGCGCTTATAACCCTATGTGCAGTTATTATTCGTTGTTACAACTATACCCAAATTATAAAACTATTATTCAGCTTTCATTTAAAGGTTAGTTTTCGAAAATATCGCAATAACTGTGGATGCTATTAAAAAAAAGTTCAACTACCACCCCTCTAAAATTACGAATTTACGCTGCCACAGGGCTACATTTTTTGTCAATATTTGGCTTAAATCGTCATCTTTCCTTTTTTTATTGCTAGACCAGTCATCTACTATTAGTATCTTTCATTTTGTAGCCAATCTGAGTAATTTTGACACTTTCTTTAGAGCCACGATTTAAAAGATAAATACCGAGCGAGTGCACATTTCGGTATTTTACCGTAAAACGCAAATCTTCCATAGCGTCAACCCGTATATCTCAATTGTTTGTAAATATTCGATGATTTAATTTTGCACGAAGTATTAAATATTAATTCCGCTTGCATTTAACTGTTAGTTTTTGAAAATAGCGTAATAAATAAAAATCTTATTAAGAAAAGTTTACCCCACACCCACTAAAAAATAAGAAACTACGACTAAAATCGTCGACCGTGAATGGCGTCAGCGTTTACAACCCTATGTGCTATTGATATTCGATGCTACAACTATGCCCAAATTATAAAACTATTATTCGGCTTCCATGTAACGGTTAGTTTTTGAAAATAGCATAATAAATAAAAATCTTATTAAGAAAAGTTTACCACACACCCACTCAAAAATAAGAAACTACGCCTAAAATCGTCGACCGTGAATGGCGTCAGCGCTTATAACCCTATGTGCAATTAATATCCGTTGTTACAACTATACCCAAATTATAAAACTATTATTCAGCTTTCATTTAAAGTTTGGTTTTCGAAAATATCGCAATAACTGTGGATGCTATTTAAAAAAGTTCAACTACCACCCCTCTAAAATTACGAATTTACGCTGCCACAGGGCTACATTTTTTGACAATATTTGGCTTAAATCGACATCTTTCCTTTTTTTATTGCTAGACCAGTCATCTACTATTAGTATCTTTCATTTTGTAGCCAATCTGAGTAATTTTGACACTTTCTTTAGAGCCACGATTTAAAAGATAAATACCGAGCGAGTGCACATTTCGGTATTATGCCGTAAAACGCAAATCTTCCATAGCGTCAACCCGTATATCTCAATTGTTTGTAAATATTCGATGATTTAATTTTGCACGAAGTATTAAATATTAATTCCGCTTGCATTTAACTGTTAGTTTTTGAAAATAGCGTAATAAATAAAAATCTTATTAAGAAAAGTTTACCCCACACCCACTCAAAAATAAGAAACTACGCCTAAAATCGTCGACCGTGAATGGCGTCAACGCTTACAACCCTATGTGCTTTTAATATTCGATGCTACAACTATGCCCAAATTATAAAACTATAATTCGGCTTGCATGTAACGGTTAGTTTTTGAAAATAGCATAATAAATAAAAACTTTATTAAGAAAAGTTTACCACACACCCACTCAAAAATAAGAAACTACGCCTACAATCGTCGACCGTGAATGGCGTCAGCGCTTATAACCCTTTGTGAAGTTAATATTCGTTGTAACAACTATAGCCAATTTATAAAACTATTATTCAGCTTTCATTTAAAGGTTAGTTTTCGAAAATATCGCAATAACTATGGATGCTATTAAAAAAAGTTCAACTACCACCCCTTTAAAATTACGAATTTACTCTGCCACAGGGCTACATTTATTGTCAATATTTGGCTTAAATCGACATCTTTCCTTTTTTTATTGATCTGATAGACTGCTGTAGATGATATCTTCATCTACCAGCAGCATATCTTCATCTACCAGCAGCATATATTCATCTACAAGCAGCATATGTTCATCTACCAGCAGCATACCTTCATCTACCAGCAGCATATCTTCATCTACCAGCATCATATATTCATCACCAGCAGCATATCGTCATATACCAGCAGTCTACCATCATCTACCAGCAGTCTACCTTCATCTACCAGCAGAATATCTTCATCTACCAGCAGCATATCTTCATCTAACAGCAGCATATCTTCATCTAACAGCAGTTTACCTTCATCTACCAGCAGTCTACATTCATCTACCAGAGGCATATCTTCATGTACCAGCAGCATATCTTCATCTACCAGCAGCATATCTTCATATACCAGCAACATATATTCATCTACCAGCAGTCTACTTTCATCTACCAGCAGCATATCTTTATTTACCAGCAGTCTACCTTCATCTACCAGCAGCATATCTTCATCTACCACCAGCATATCTTCGTCTAACAGCAGTCTACCTTCATCTACAGCAGTCTACCTTCATCTACCGGCAGCATATCTTCATTCACCTGCAGCATATCTTCATCTACCAGCAACATATATTCATCTACCAGTCTACCTTCATCTACCAGCAGTCTACCTTCATCTCCAGCAGCATATCTTCATCTACCAGCAGCATATCTTCATCTAACAGCAGTCTACCTTCATCTACAGCAGCCTACCTTCATCTACCGACAGCATATCTTCATTTACCAGCAGCATATCTTCATGTACCAGCAGCATACCGTAATCTGCCAGCAGTCTACATTCATCTTCCAGCAGCATATCTTTATTTACCAGCAGTCTACCTTCATCTAACAGCAGCATACCTTTATCTACCAGCAGCATATCTTCATCTACCAGCAATCTACATTCATCTACCAACAGCATATCTTCATCTACCAGCAGCATAACTTCATTTACCAGCAGTCTACCTTCATCTACCAGCAGCATATCTTCATCTACCAGCAGTCTACCTTTATCTACCAGCAGCATATCTTCATCTACCAGCAGTCTACCTTCATCTACCAGCAGCATATCTTCATCTACCAGCAGTCTACCTTCATCTACCAGCAGTCTATCTCATCTACCAGCAGCATATCTTCATCTACCAGCAGTCTACCTTCATCTACCAGCAGCATATCTTCATTTACCAGCAGCATATCTTCATCTACCAGCAGCTTATCTTCATTTACCAACAGTCTTCCTTCATCTACCAGCAGCATATCTTCATCTACCAGCAGCATATCTTCATTTACCAGCAGCATATCTTCACCTAACAGCAGCATATCTACATCTACCAGCAACATATCTTCATCTACCAGCAACATACCTACATCTACCAGCAGCATACCTACATCAACCAGCAGCATATCTACATCTAACAGCAGCATATATTCATCTACCAGCATTCTAAATTCATATTCCAGCAGCATATCTTTATCTACCAGCAGCATATCTTCATCTACCAGCAGTCTACCTTTATCTACCAGCTGTCTACCTTCATCTAACAGCAGCATACCTTTATCTACCAGCAGCATATCTTCATCTAGCAGCAGTCTACCTTCATCTACCAACAGCATATCTTCATCTACCAGCAGCATATCTTCATATACCAGTAGTCTACCTTCATCTACCAGCAGTCTACCTTCATCTACCAACAGCATATATTAATCTACCAGCAGTCTACCTTCAGCTACCAGCAGCATATCTTCATATAACAGCAGTCTACCTTCATCTACCAGCAGCATATCTTCATTTCCCAGCAGTCTACCTTCATCTACCAGCAGCATATCTTCATTTACCAACAGTCGACCTTCATCTACCAGCAGCATATCTTCATCTACCAGCAGTCTACCTTCATCTATCAGCAGTCTACCTTCATCTACCAGCAGCATATCTTCATCTACTAGAAGTCTACCTTCATCTACCAGCAGCATATCTTCATTCACCAGCAGCATATCTTCATCTACCAGCAGCATATCTACATATACCAGCAGTCTACCTTCATCTACCAGCAGCATATCTTCATCTACCAGCAGCATATCTTCATCTAACAGCAGCATATCTACATATACCAGCAGTCTACCTTCATCTACCAGCAGCATATCTACATGTAGCAGCAGCATACCGTAATCTGCCAGCAGTCTACCTTCATCTACCAGCAGCATATCTTCATCTACCAGCAGTCTACCTTCATCTACCAGCAGCATATCTTCATCTACCAGCAGTCTACCTTCCTCTACCAGCAGCATATCTTCATCTACCAGCAGCATACTTTTATCTACCAGCAGTCTACCTTTATCTACCAGCAGCATACCTACATCTACCAGCAGCATATCTTCATCTACCAGCATTAAACCTTTATAAACCAGCAGTCTACCTTTATCACCATAATCATACCTACATCTACCATCAACATATCTTCATCTACCAGCAGTCTACCTTCATCTACCAGCAGCATACCTACATCTACCAGCATCATATCTTCATCTACCAGCAGTCTACCTTCATCTACCAGCAGCATATCTTCAACTACCAGCAGCATATTATCATCTACCAGCAGTCTACCTTTATCTACCAGCAGCATATCTTCATTTTCCAGCAGCATATCTTCATCTACCAGCAGTCTACCTTCATCTACCAGCAGCATATCTTCATCTACCAGCAGCATATCTTCACCTACCAGAAGCATATATTCATCTACCAGCAGCATATCTTCATCTACCAGCAGTCTGCCTTTATATACCAGCAGCATATATTCATCTACCAGCAGTCTACCTTCATCTACCAGCAGCATATATTCATCTACCAGCAGTCTACCTTCATCTACCAGCAGCATATGCTAATTTACCAGCAGTCTACCTTCATCTACCAACAGCATATATTCATCTACCAGCAGTCTACCTTCTTCTACCAGCAGAATATCTTCAACTACCAGCAGCATATCTTCATCTACCAGTAGTCTACCTTCATCCACCAGCAGCGTATCTTCATCTCCCAGCAGCATATCTTCATCTACCAGCAGCATATGTTCATTTACCAGCAGTCTACCTTCATCTACCAGCAGCATATCTTCATCTACCAGCAGTCTACCTTCATCTACCAGCAGCATATCTTCATCTACCAGCAGTCTACCTTCATCTACCAGCAGCATATCTTCATCTACCAGCAGCATATCTTCATCTACCAGCAGTCTACCTTCATCTACCAGCAGTCTATCTCATCTACCAGCAGCATATCTTCATCTACCAGCAGTCTACCTTCATGTACCAGCAGCATTATCTTCATTTACCAGCAGCATATCTTCATCTACCAGCAGCTTATCTTCATTTACCAACAGTCTTCCTTCATCCACCAGCAGCATATCTTCATCTACCAGCAGCATATCTTCATTTACCAGCAGCATATATTCACCTAACAGCAGCATATCTACATCTACCAGCAACATATCTTCATCTACCAGCAACATACCTACATCTACCAGCAGCATACCTACATCAACCAGCAGCATACCTACATCTAACAGCAGCATATATTCATCTACCAGCATTCTAAATTCATCTACCAGCAGCATATCTTCATCTACCAGCAGCATATTTTCATCTACCAGCAGTCTAACTTTATCTACCAGCAGTCTACCTTCATCTAACAGCAGCATACCTTTATCTACCAGAAGCATATCTTCATCTACCAGCAGTCTACCTTCATCTACCAACAGCATAATTTATCTTCATCTACCAGCAGCATATCTTCATATACCAGTAGTCTACCTTCATCTACCAGCAGTCTACCTTCATCTACCAACAGCATATATTAATCTACCAGCAGTCTACCTTCAGCTACCAGCAGCATATCTTCATATAACAGCAGTCTACCTTCATCTACCAGCAGCATATCTTCATTTCCCAGCAGTCTACCTTCATCTACCAGCAGCATATCTTCATTTACCAGCAGTCGACCTTCATCTACCAGCAGCATATCTTCATCTACCAGCAGTCTACCTTCATCTATCAGCAGTCTTCCTTCATCTACCAGCAGTATATCTTCATCTACTAGAAGTCTACCTTCATCTACCAGCAGCATATCTTCATTCACCAGCAGCATATCTTCATCTACCAGCAGCATATCTACATATACCAGCAGTCTACCTTCATCTACCAGCAGCATATCTTCATCTACCAGCAGCATATCTTCATCTAACAGCAGCATATCTACATATACCAGCAGTCTACCTTCATCTACCAGCAGCCTATCTTCATGTACCAGCAGCATACCGTAATCTGCCATCAGTCTACCTTCATCTACCAGCAGCATATCTTCATCTACCAGCAGTCTACCTTCATCTTCCAGCAGCATATCTTCATCTACCAGCAGTCTACCTTCCTCTACCAGCAGCATATCTTCATCTACCAGCAGCATACTTTTATCTACCAGCATACTTTTATCTACCAGCAGTCTACCTTTATCTACCAGCACCATACCTACATCTACCAGCAGCATATCTTCATCTACCAGCTGCATATCTTCATCTACCAGCATTATACCTTTATCAACCAGCAGTCTACCTTTATCACCAGAAGCATACCTACATCTACCATCAACATATCTTCATCTACCAGCAGTCTACCTTCATCTACCAGCAGCATACCTACATCTACCAGCATCATATTTTCATCTACCAGCATCATATCTTCATCTACCAGCAGTCTACCTTCATCTACCAGCAGCATATCTTCAACTACCAGCAGCATATTTTCATCTACCAGCAGTCTACCTTTATCTACCAGCAGCATATCTTCATTTACCAGCAGCTTTTCTTCATCTACCAGCAGTCTACCTTCATCTACCAGCAGCATATCTTCACCTACCAGCAGCATATATTCATCTACCAGCAGCATATCTTCATCAACCAGCAGTCTGCCCTTATATACCAGCAGAATATATTCATCTACCAGAAGTCTACCTTCATCTACCAGCAGCATATATTCATCTACCAGCAGTCTACCTTCATCTACCAGCAGCATATGTTAATTTACCAGCAGTCTACCTTCATCTACCAACAGCATATATTCATCTACCAGCAGTCTACCTTCTTCTACCAGCAGCATATCTTCAACTACCAGCAGCATATCTTCATCTACCAGTAGTCTACCTTCATCCACCAGCAGCATATCTTCATTTCCCAGCAGCATATCTTCATCTACCAGCAGCATATCTTCATTTACCAGCAGTCTACCTTCATCTACCAGCAGCATATCTTCATCTACCAGCAGTCTACCTTCATCTACCAGCAGCATATCTTCATTTACCAGCAGTCTACCTTCATCTACCAGCAGCATATCTTCATCTACCAGCAGCATATATTCATCTACCAGAAACTAATCTTCATATACCAGCAGTCTACCTTCATCTACCAGCAGCATATATTCATCTACCAGCAGTCTACCTTCATCTACCAGCAGCATAATTATATTCATCTACGAGCAGTCTACCTTCATCTACCAGCATCATATCCTAATTTACCAGCAGTCTACATTTATCTACCAGTAGCATATCTTCATCTACCAGCAGTCTACCTTCATCTACCAGCACCATATCTTCATCTACCAGCAGCATATATTCATCTACCAGCAACTTATCTTCATCTACCAGCAGCATATATTCATCTACCAGCAGTCTACCTTCATCTACCAGCAGCATATATTCATCTACCAGCAGTCTACCTTCATCTACCAGCATCATATCCTAATTTACCAGCAGTCTACATTTATCTACCAATAGCATATCTTCATCTACCAGCCTTCATCTACCAGCAGCATATCTTCATTACCAGCAGCATATCTTCATCTACCAGCAGTCTACCTTCATCTACCAGCAGTCTACCTTCATCTACCAACAGCATATATTCATCTACCAGCAGTCTACCTTCATCTACCAGCCGCATATCTTCATCTACCAGTAGTCTACCTTCATCTACCAGCAGCATATCTTCATTTCCCAACAGTCTACCTTTATCTACCAGCAGCATACCTACATCTACCAGCAGCATATTTTCATCTACCAGCAGTCTACCTTTATCTACCAGCAGCATATCTTCATTTACCAGCAGCATATCTTAATCTACCAGCAGTCTACCTTCATCTACCAGCAGCATATCTTCATCTACCAGCAGCATATCTTCACCTACCAGCAGCATATATTCATCTACCAGCAGCATATCTTCATCTACCAGCAGTCTGCCTTCATATACCAGCAGAATATATTCATCTACCAGCAGTCTACCTTCATCTACCAGCAGCATATCTACATCTACCAGCAGTCTTCCTTCATCTACCAGCAGCATATCTTCATCTAACAGCAGTCTATCTTCATCTACCAGCAGTCTACCTTCATCTACCAGCAGCATATATCCATGTACCAGCAGCATATCTTCATCTACCAGCAGTCTACCTTCATCTACCAGCAGCATATCTTCATTTACCAGCAGCATACCTTTATCTACCAGCAGTCTACCTTTATCTACCAGCAGCATACCTACATCTACCAGCAGCATATTTTCATCTACCAGCAGTCTACCTTTATCTACCAGCAGCATATCTTCATTTACCAGCAGCATATCTTCATCTACCAGCAGTCTACCTTCATCTACCAGCAGCATATCTTCATCTACCAGCAGCATATCTTCACCTACCAGCAGCATATATTCATCTACCAGCAGCATATCTTCATCTACCAGCAGTCTGCCTTCATATACCAGCAGAATATATTCGTCTACCAGCAGTCTACCTTCATCTACCAGCAGCATATATTCATCTACCAGCAGTCTACCTTCATCTACCAGCAGCATATGTTAATTTACCAGCAGTCTACCTTCATCTACCAACAGCATATATTCATCTACCAGCAGTCTACCTTCTTCTACCAGCAGCATATCTTCAACTACCAGCAGCATATCTTCATCTACCAGTAGTCTACCTTCATCCACCAGAAGCATATCTTCATTTCCCAGCAGCATATCTTCATCTACCAGCAGCATATCTTCATTTACCAGCAGTCTACCTTCATCTACCAGCAGCATATCTTCATCTACCAGCAGTCTACCTTCATCTACCAGCAGCATATCTTCATTTACCAGCAGTCTACCTTCATCTACCAGCAGCATATCTTCATCTACCAGCAGCATATATTCATCTACCAGCAACTTATCTTCATATACCAGCAGTCTACCTTCATCTAACAGCAGCATATATTCATCTACCAGCAGTCTACCTTCATCTACCAGCAGCATAATTATATTCATCTACCAGCAGTCTACCTTCATCTACCAGCATCATATCCTAATTTACCAGCAGTCTACATTTATCTACCAGTAGCATATCTTCATCTACCACCGGTCTACCTTCATCTACCAGGAGCATATCTTCATCTACCAGTAGTCTACCTTCATCTTCGAGTAGCATATCTTCATTTACCAGCAGTATACCTTCATCTACCAGCAGTCTACCTTCATCTACCATCAGCATATCTTCATCTACCAGCAGCATATCTTCATCTAACAGCAGTCTATCTTCATCTATCAGCAGTCTACCTTCATCTACCAGCAGCATATCTACATCTACCAGCAGTCTAACTTCATCTACCAGCAGCATATCTTCATCTAACAGCAGTCTATCTTCATCTACCAGCAGTCTACCTTCATCTACCAGCAGCATATATCCATGTACCAGCAGCATATCTTCATCTACCAGCAGTCTACCTTCATCTACCAGCAGCATATCTTCATTTACCAGTAGCATACCTTTATCTACCAGCAGTCTACCTTTATCTACCAGCAGCATACCTACATCTACCAGCAGCATTTTTTCATCTACCAGCAGTCTACCTTTATCTACCAGCAGCATATCTTCATTTACCAGCAGCATATCTTCATCTACCAGCAGTCTACCTTCATCTACCAGCAGCATATCTTCATCTACCAGCAGCATATCTTCACCTACCAGCAGCATATATTCATCTACCAGCAGCATATCTTCATCTACCAGCAGTCTGCCTTCATATACCAGCAGAATATATTCATCTACCTGCAGTCTACCTTCATCTACCAGCAGCATATATTCATCTACCAGCAGTCTACCTTCATCTACCAGCAGCATATGTTAATTTACCAGCAGTCTACCTTCATCTACCAACAGCATATATTCATCTACCAGCAGTCTACCTTCTTCTACCAGCAGCATATCTTCAACTACCAGCAGCATATCTTCATCTACCAGTAGTCTACCTTCATCCACCAGCAGCATATCTTCATTTCCCAGCAGCATATCTTCATCTACCAGCAGCATATCTTCATTTACCAGCAGTCTACCTTCATCTACCAGCAGCATATCTTCATCTACCAGCAGTCTACCTTCATCTACCAGCAGCATATCTTCATTTACCAGCAGTCTACCTTCATCTACCAGCAGCATATCTTCATCTACTAGCAGCATATATTCATCTACCAGCAACTTATCTTCATATACCAGCAGTCTACCTTTATCTAACAGCAGCATATATTCATCTACCAGCAGTCTACCTTCATCTACCAGCAGCATAATTATATTCATCTACCAGCAGTCTACCTTCATCTACCAGCATCATATCCTAATTTACCAGCAGTCTACATTTATCTACCAGTAGCATATCTTCATCTACCACCGGTCTACCTTCATCTACCAGCAGCATATCTTCATCTACCAGTAGTCTACCTTCATCTACCAGCAGCATATCTTCATTTCCCAGCAGCATATCTTCATCTACCAGCAGCATATCTTCACTTACCAGCGGTCTACCTTCATCTACCAGCAGCATATCTTCATCTACCAGCAGTCTACCTTCATCTACCAGCAGCATATCTTCATTTACCAGCAGTCTACCTTCATCTACCAGCACCATATCTTCATCTACCAGCAGCATATATTCATCTACCAGCAACGTATCTTCATCTACCAGCAGCATATATTCATCTACCAGCAGTCTACCTTCATCTACCAGCAGCATAAATTCATCTACCAGCAGTCTACCTTCATCTACCAGCATCATATTCTAATTTACCAGCAGTCTACATTTATCTAGCAGTAGCATATCTTCATCTACCAGCCTTCATCTACCAGCAGCATATCTTCATTACCAGCAGCATATCTTCATCTACCAGCAGTCTACCTTCATCTACCAGCAGTCTACCTTCATCTACCAACAGCATATATTCATCTAACAGCAGTCTACCTTCATCTACCAGCCGCATATCTTCATCTACCAGCAGTCTACCTTCATCTACCAGCAGCATATCTTCATTTACCAGTAGTCTACCTTCATCTACCAGCAGCATATCTTCATTTCCCAACAGCATATCTTCATCTACCAGCAGCATATCTTCATATACCAGCAGTCTACCTTTATCTAACAGCAGCATATATTCATCTACCAGCAGTCTACCTTCATCTACCAGCAGCATAATTATATTCATCTACCAGCAGTCTACCTTCATCTACCAGCATCATATCCTAATTTACCAGCAGTCTACATTTATCTACCAGTAGCATATCTTCATCTACCACCGGTCTACCTTCATCTACCAGCAGCATATCTTCATCTACCAGTAGTCTACCTTCATCTACCAGCAGCATATCTTCATTTCCCAGCAGCATATCTTCATCTACCAGCAGCATATCTTCACTTACCAGCGGTCTACCTTCATCTACCAGCAGCATATCTTCATCTACCAGCAGTCTACCTTCATCTACCAGCAGCATATCTTCATTTACCAGCAGTCTACCTTCATCTACCAGCACCATATCTTCATCTACCAGCAGCATATATTCATCTACCAGCAACGTATCTTCATCTACCAGCAGCATATATTCATCTACCAGCAGTCTACCTTCATCTACCAGCAGCATAAATTCATCTACCAGCAGTCTACCTTCATCTACCAGCATCATATTCTAATTTACCAGCAGTCTACATTTATCTAGCAGTAGCATATCTTCATCTACAAGCCTTCATCTACCAGCAGCATATCTTCATTACCAGCAGCATATCTTCATCTACCAGCAGTCTACCTTCATCTACCAGCAGTCTACCTTCATCTACCAACAGCATATATTCATCTAACAGCAGTCTACCTTCATCTACCAGCCGCATATCTTCATCTACCAGTAGTCTACCTTCATCTACCAGCAGCATATCTTCATTTCCCAACAGCATATCTTCATCTACCAGCAGCATATCTTCATTTACCAGCAGTCTACCTTCATCTTCCAGCAGCATATCTTCATTTACCAGCAGTATACCTTCATCTACCAGCAGTCTACCTTCATCTACCATCAGCATATCTTCATCTACCAGCAGCATATCTTCATCTAACAGCAGTCTATCTTCATCTATCAGCAGTCTACCTTTATCTACCAGCAGCATATCTACATCTACCAGCAGTCTACCTTCATCTACCAGCAGCATATCTTCATCTAACAGCAGTCTATCTTCATCTACCAGCAGTCTACCTTCATCTACCAGCAGCATATATCCATGTACCAGCAGCATATCTTCATCTACCAGCAGTCTACCTTCATCTACCAGCAGCATATCTTCATCTACCAGCAGCATACCTTTATCTACCAGCAGTCTACCTTTATCTACCAGCAGCATACCTACATCTACCAGCAGCATATTTTCATCTACCAGCAGTCTACCTTCATCTACCAGCAGCATATCTTCAGCTACCAGCAGCATACCGTCATCTACCAGCAGTCTACCTTCATCTACCAGCAGTCTACCTTCATCTACCAGCAGCATATATTCATCTACCAGCAGCATATCTTCATCTACCAGCAGTCCACCTTCATCTACCGGCAGCATATATTCAACTACCAGCAGTCTATCTCCAAAAACTAACCGTAAAATGCAAGCGGAATTAAAATTTAATACTTTTTGCAAAATCAAATCATCAAATATTAACAAACAATTGAGTTGTAAGGGATGACGCTATGCAAGATTTGCGTGTTACGGCAAAATACCGAATTGTGCACTCGCTCGGTATTTATCTTTTAAATCGTGACTCTAAAGAAAGTGTCAAAATTACTCAGATTGGCTACAAAATAAAAGATACTAATAGTAGATGACTGGTCTAGCAATACAAAAAAATAAAGATGTCGATTTAAGCCAAATATTGACAAAAAACGTAGCCCTGTGGCAGCTTAAATTCGTTGTTTTGGGGTGGGTGTGGGGTGAACTTTTCTTAATAATCTTTTTAATTATTACGCTATTTTCAAAAACTAACCGTTAAATGCAAGCGGAATTATTATTTAATACTTCGTACAAAATTAAATTGTCGAATATTTACACCGAATTGAGTTATACGGGTTGACGCTATGGAAGATTTGCGTTTTACGGCAAAATACCGAATTGTGCACTCGCTCGGTATTTATCTTTTAAATCTTGGCTCTAAAGAAAGTGTCAAAATTTCTCAGATTGGTTACAAAATGAAAGATACTAATAGCAGATGACTGGTCTAGCAATAAAAAAAGGAAAGATGTCGATTTAAGCCAAATATTGACAAAAAACGTAGCCCTGTGGCAGCGTAAATTCGTAATTTTAGACGGGTTGTAGTTGATATTTTTTTAATAGCATCCATAGTTATTGTGATATTTTCAAAAACTAACCTTTAAATGAAAGCTGAATAATAGTTTTATAATTTGGGCACAGTTATAGCATCGAATATTAACTGCACATAGGGTTGTAAGCGCTGACGCCATTCACGGTCGACGATTTTATGCGTAGTTTCTTATTTTTGAGTGGGTGTGGGGTGAACTTTTCTTAATAAGATTTTTATTTATTACGCTATTTTCAAAAACTAACAGTTAAATGCAAGCGGAATTAATATTTAATACTTCGTGCAAAATTAAATCATCGAATATTTACAAACAATTGAGATATAAGGGTTGACGCTATGGAAGATTTGCGTTTTACGGCAAAATACCGAAATGTGCACTCGCTCGGTATTTATCTTTTAAATCGTGGCTCTAAAGAAAGTGTCAAAATTACTCAGATTGGCTACAAAATGAAAGATACTAATAGTAGATGACTGGTCTAGCAATAAAAAAAGAAAAGATGTCGATTTAAGCCAAATATTGACAATAAATGTAGCCCTGTGGCAGCGTAAATTCGTAATTTTAGAGGGGTGGTAGTTGAACTTTTTTTAATAGCATCCATAGTTATTGCGATATTTTCGAAAACTAACCTTTAAATGAAAGCTGAATAATAGTTTTATAATTTGGGTATAGTTGTAACAACGAATATTAACTTCACAAAGGGTTATAAGCGCTGACGCCATTAACGGTCGACGATTTTAGGCGTAGTTTCTTATTTTTGAGTGGGTGTGTGGTAAACTTTTCTTAATAAAGTTTTTATTTATTATGCTATTTTCAAAAACTAACCGGTACATGCAAGCCGAATTATAGTTTTATAATTTGGGCATAGTTGTAGCATCGAATATTAACAGCACATAGGGTTGTAAGCGCTGACGCCATTCACGGTCGACGATTTTAGGCGTAGTTTCTTATTTTTGAGTGGGTGTGGGGTAAACTTTTCTTAATAAGATTTTTATTTATTACGCTATTTTCAAAAACTAACAGTTAAATGCAAGCGGAATTAGTATTTGATACTTCGTGCAAAATTAAATCATCGAATATTTACAAACAATTGAGATATACGGGTTAACGCTATGGAAGATTTGCGTTTTACGGAATAATACCGAAATGTGCACTCGCTCGAAGATTTTCGTTTTACGGCAAAATACCGAAATGTGCACTCGCTCGGTATTTATCTTTTAAAACGTGGCTCTAAAGACAGTGTCAAAATTTCTCAGATTGATTACAAAATGAAAGATACTAATAGTAGATGACTGGTCTAGCAATAAAAAAACGAAAGATGTCGATTTAAGCCAAATATTGACAAAAAACGTAGCCCTGTGGCAGCGTAAATTCGTAATTTAGAGGGGTTGTAGTTGATCTTTTTTTAATAGCATCCATAGTTATTGTGATATTTTCGAAAACTAACCTTTAAATGAAAGCTGAATAATAGTTTTATAATTTGGGCATAGTTGTAGCATCGAATATTAACTGCACATAGGGTTGTAAGCGCTGACGCCATACACGGTCGACGATTTTATGCGTAGTTTCTTATTTTTGAGTGGGTGTGGGGTGAACTATGCTTAATAAGATTTTTATTTATTACGCTATTTTCAAAAACTAACAGTTAAATGCAAGCAGAATTAATATTTAATACTTCGTGCAAAATTAAATCATCGAATATTTACAAACAATTGAGATATAAGGGTTGACGCTATGGAAGATTTGCGTTTTACGGCAAAATACCGAAATGTGCACTCGCTCGGTATTTATCTTTTAAATCGTGGCTCTAAAGAAAGTGTCAAAATTACTCAGATTGGCTACAAAATGAAAGATACTAATAGTAGAGGACTGGTCTAGCAATAATAAAAGGAAAGATGTCGATTTAAGCCAAATATTGACAATAAATGTAGCCCTGTGGCAGCGTAAATTCGTAATTTTAGAGGGGTGGTAGTTGAACTTTTTTTAATAGCATCCATAGTTATTGCGATATTTTCGAAAACTAACCTTAAAATGAAAGCTGAATAATAGTTTTATAATTTGGGTATAGTTGTAACAACGAATATTAACTGCACATAGGGTTATAAGCGCTGACGCCATTCACGGTCGACGATTTTAGGCGTAGTTTCTTATTTTTGAGTGGGTGTGTGGTAAACTTTTCTTAATAACGTCTTTATTTATTATGCTATTTTCAAAAACTAACCGTTACATGCAAGCCGAATAATAGTTTTATAATTTGGGCATAGTTGTAGCATCGAATATTAATAGCACATAGGGTTGTAAGCGCTGACGCCATTCACGGTCGACGATTTTAGGCGTAGTTTCTTATTTTTGAGTGGGTGTGGGGTAAACTTTTCTTAATAAGATTTTTATTTATTACGCTATTTTCAAAAACTAACAGTTAAATGCAAGCGGAATTAATATTTAATACTTCGTGCAAAATTAAATCATCGAATACTTACAAACAATTGAGATTTACGTGTTGACGCTATGGAAGATTTGCGTTTTACGGTAAAATACCGAAATGTGCACTCGCTCGGTATTTATCTTTTAAATCTTGGCTCTAAAGAAAGTGTCAAAATTACTCAGATTGGCTACAAAATGAAAGATACTAATAGTAGATGACTGGTCTAGCAATAAAAAAAGGAAAGATGACGATTTAAGCCAAATATTGACAAAAAATGTAGCCCTGTGGCAGCGTAAATTCGTAATTTTAGAGGGGTGGTAGTTGAATTTTTTTTTAATAGCATCCACAGTTATTGCGATATTTTCGAAAACTAACCCTTAAATGAAAGCTGAATAATAGTTTTATAATTTGGGTATAGTTGTCACAACGAATAATAACTGCACATAGGGTTATAAGCGCTGACGCCATTCACGGTCGACGATTTTAGGCGTAGTTTCTTATTTTTGAGTGGGTGTGTGGTAAACTTTTCTTAATAACGTTTTTATTTATTATGCTATTTTCAAAAACTAACCGTTACATGCTAGCTGAATAATAGTTTTATAATTTGGGCGTAGTTGTAGCATCGAATATTAACTGCACATAGGGTTGTAAGCGCTGACGCCATTTACGGTCGACGATTTTATGCGTAGTTTCTTATTTTTGAGTGTGTGGAGTGAACGTGTCTTAATAACATTTTTATTTATTACGCTATTTACAAAAACTAACCGTTCAATGCAAGCGGAATTAAAATTGAAAACTTCGTGCAAAATCAAATCATCGAATATTAACAAACAATTGATTTGTAAGGGTTGACGCTATGCAAGATTTGCGTGTTACGGCAAAATACCGAATTGTGCACTCGCTCGATATTTATCTTTTAAATCGTGGCTCTAAAGACAGTGTCAAAATTACTCAGATTGGTTACAAAATGAAAGATACTAATAGTAGATGCCTGGTCTAGCAATAAAAAAAGGAAAGATGTCGATTTAAGCCAAATATTGACAAAAAACGTAGCCCTGTGGAAGCGTAAATTCGTAATTTTAGAGGGGTGGTAGTTGAACCTTTTTTAATAGCATCCATAGTTATTGTGATATTTTCGAAAACTAACCTTTAAATGAAAGCTGAATAATAGTTTTATAATTTGGGCATAGTTGTAGCATCGAATATTAACTGCACATAGGGTTGTAAGCGCTGACGCCATTCACGGTCGACGATTTTATGCTTAGTTTCTTATTTTTGAGTGGGTGTGGGTGAACTTTTCTAATAAGATTTTTATTTATTACGCTATTTTCAAAACTAACAGTTAAATGCAAGCTGAATTAATATTTAATACTTCGTGCAAAATTAAATCATCGAATATTAACAAACAATTGAGATATACGGGTTGACGCTATGGAAGATTTGCGTTTTACGGCAAAATACCGAAATGTGCACTGGTAGATGAATTATGTGTACCCGTAATTCCGCGGGTCGGGCGACATATGTCGACCTTTCTGCCAACTTGACGCGCTTGAGAAATACAATGTGTGTATTTAGTCTAGTAGCAAAGGTAATCAAGTTAAAACTGTTTTTTCCTTATTGTATTCAACTATATACACCATTCTAAATAAAATATGGAATTAATGTAACTTGTCTGGTTTTCATCAATATTAGCATTAGGTAAGTACATTTCACCCACCGCTTGAAGTAAGGAATATGGCTACATGTGTTAAATGTCCCCAGTCTGTTTATTATTCGTTTAATAGTGTTCAATACATTGTTGCACACTAATTAAATCAATTTGAGTTGTGAATGGTTGAATTTAACGAAGTCAGTACTTTATGTGTACTCGTAATTCAGCCGGTCGGGCGACATATGTCGACCTTTCTGCCAGCTTGACGCGATTGAAAAATACAATGCATGTATTTAGTCTAAGCAAAGGTAATCAAGTTAAATCTGTTTTTTTCCTTATTTTATCCAACTGTATACACCATTGTAAATAAAGATGGAATTAATATAACTTGTCCCGTTTTATTAATGTTGGCATTAGCTACGTATATTTCATCCACCCGCTTAAAGTAAGGAAATGGCAGTATGTGTTGAATATTACCAGTCCGTTTAATTCTTCATTTTAACAGGCAGTAGGTATGAATACTTACTCTCTGATTTTAATAGTGTTCAATATATTGTTAGATACTAATAAGTCAATTAGAGTTGTGAATGGTTGATTCTTCGTTTTAATGTTTTTCATACATATATCAATTATAGGGTAATCCTTAATCTCGAGCCGGGAACTTGCCCCGAATTCTCATTCGTTGAGACCGAAAGTGCCAGTCTTGCCCCGGTCAAAGAGTAAAATGTCAAACCCTGTGTACTAAGTTACACAGGTGTTGTCCTCCTTCAAATCTGTGTATTGTCAGAAAGCGTAGCGTGAGACAAAAATATAGATATTTTAGAAAATTACTCATTAAAAATAAATTCTACAATGTTTTCATTACAATAAATTGTTAATTTAGTTATAAGCGTTGTTTTTATTATTGAATAATATACGTATTAATATAATTATATTATTAAACAATAATTATATTATTATATTGTTTTTTACTATAGCACAATTACTACATGATGAAATTTAATATACTATGAATAAATGTTACCAGTTTGTTTAATTCTTCGTTTTAATAGTGTTCAATACATTGTTTGCACACTAATTAAATCAATTAGAGTTGTGAATGGTTGATTTCATCGAAGTCAGTACTTTATGTGTACACGTAATTCAGCCGGTCGGGCGACATATGTCGACCTTTCTGCCAGCTTGACGCGATTCAAAAATAAAATGCGTGTATTTAGTCTGTAAGCAAAGATAATGAAGTTAAATCTATTTTTCCTTATTGTATCAAACTATATACACCATTGTAAATAAAAGATGGAATTAATATAAATTGTCTAATTTTATCATGGATATACACGTACATATGTCGACCTTTCTGTCAGCTTGACGCGCTTGAGAAATACAATTACAATATGTGTATTTAGTCTATTAGCGAAGGTAATCATGTTAAATCTGTGTTTCTTTATTGTATTCAACTGTATACACGATGTTAAATAAAATATGGAATTAATATACTTGTCTAGTTTTCATCAATATTAGCATTAGGTAAGTATATTTCACCCACCCGCTTGAAGTATGGAATATGGCTATATGTGTTAAATGGCCACAGTCTGTTAATTCTTCGTTTTAAAAGTGTTCTATACATTGTTGCACACTAATTAAGTCCATTAGTGTTGTAAATGATTGATTTTAACGAAGTCAGTACTTTATGTGTACTCGTAATTCAGCCGGTCGGGCGATATATGTCGACCTTTCTGTCAGCTTGACGCGCTTGAGAAATACAATGTGTATATTTAGTCTATTAGTAAAGGTTATCAAGTTAAATCTGTTTTTCCTTATTGTATTCAACTGTATACACCATTCTAAATAAAATATGGAATTAATATAACTTGTCTAGTTTTCATCAATATTAGCATTAGGTAAGTATATTTCACCCACCCGCTTCAAGTAAGGAATATGGCTATATGTGTTAAATGGCCACAGTCTGTTAATTCTTCGTTTTAAAAGTGTTCTATACATTGTTTCACACTTATTAAGTCAATTAGTGTTGTGAATGATTGATTTTAACGAAGTCAGTACTTTATGTGTACTCGTAATTCAGCCGGTCGGGCGACATATGTTGACCTTTCTGTCAGATTGACGCGATTGAGAAATACAATGTGTATATTTAGTCTATTAGCAAAGGTTATCAAGTTAAATCTGTTTTTCCTTATTGTATTCAACAGTATACACCATTCTAAATAAAATATGGAATTAATATAACTTGTCTAGTTTTCATCAATATTAGCATTAGGAAAGTATATTTCACCCACCCGTTTGAAGTAAGGAATATGGCTATATATGTTAAATGCACCCAGTCTGTTAATTCTTCGTTTTAATAGTGTTCAATACATTGTTGCACACTAATTAAGTCAATAAGTGTTGTGAATGATTGATTTTAACGAAGTCAGTACTTTATGTGTACTCGTAATTCAGCCGGTCGGGCGACATATGTCGACCTTTCTGTCAGATTGACGCAATTGAAAAATACAACGCGGGTATTTAGTCTGTAAGCAAAGATAATAAAGTTCAATCTGTTTTTCCTTATTGTATCCAACTATATACACCATTGTAAATAAAAGATGGAATTAATATAACTTGTCTAGTTTTATCAATGTTGGCATTAGCTATGTATATTTCATCCACTCGCTTAAAGTAAGGAAAATGACTATATGTGTTAAATATTACCAGTCTGTTTAATTCTTCATTTTAACAGGCAGTAAGTATGTATACTTACTCCCTGATTTTAATAGAGTTCAATATAATTGTTAGATACTAATTAAGTCAATTAGGGTTGTGAATGGTTGATTCTTCGTTTTAATGTTTTTCAATTATAGGGTAATCCTTTAATCTCGAGCCGGTAACTTACCCCGAATTCTTACTCGTTTAGAACGTGAGAGTTTTATTGGGGGTTGTAAAACTGGAAATCATGTTGCCATGGATAAGTACCCTCAGGCTGACAGTTGTTTGCGGGTTGAAAAGCCTAGACTTTGTGTGCAGAAATTGTCCTCCCACAAACCCAGCATGTAATTAGGAGCTTAGTGTGTTGTGTAATACCTACTGATAAGAGTCAATAAAACACTGGTAAGGATCAATAAAATACATAGAGTCGCAAATTATGCTGCAATAGGCCCTAATCAATGGAGATTACTATATTGACTTATTAATATTTGTATACAACTGAATGACTATTTTATGATTGCTATAATTATTGTGTTTATGTGTGAATGTTTTTTTCTTTTAAATAAATTGTAATCAGTTTATCTTGAATCACACGGCACTGTAAATAATTTATATATATTAGATACAGTGTTGCGTAAATATAATACATCATTCTAAATAAAATATGGAATTAATATAACTTGTCTAGTTTTCATCAATATTAGCATTAGATAAGTATATTTCACCCACCCACTTGAAGTAAGGATTATGGCTATATGTGTTAAATGTCCGCAGTCTGTTAATTATTCGTTTTAATAGTGTTCAATACATTGTTGCACACTAACTAAATCAATTTGAGTTGTGAATGGTTGATTTTAACAAAATCAGTACTTTATGAGTACTCGGATTTCAGCCGGTCGGGCGACATATATCGACCTTTCTGCCAGCTTGACGCGCTTGAGAAATACAATGTATATATTTAGTATATTAGCAAAGGTTATCAAGTTAAATCTGTTTTTCCTTATTGTCTTAAATTGTATACACTATTCTAAATAAAATATGGAATTAATAACTTGTCTAGTTTTCATCAATATTAGCATTAGGTAAGTATATTTCACCCACCCACCTGAAGTAAGGATTATGGCTATATGTGTTAAATGCCCCAAGTCTGTTAATTATTCGTTTTAATAGTGTTCAATACATTGTTGCACACTAATTAAATCAATTTGAGTTGAGAATGGTTGATTTTAACAAAGTCAGTACTTTATGTGTACTCGGATATCAGCCGGTCGGGCGACATATGTCGACCTTTCTGCCAGCTTGACGCGATTGAGAAAAACAATGTATCTATTTAGTCTATTAGCAAAGGTTATCAAGTTAATTCTGTTTTTCCTGATCGTATTACACTATATAAACTATTTTAAATAAAATATGGAATTAATATAACTTGTCTAGTTTTCATAAATATTAGCATTAGGTAAGTATATTTCACCCACCAATTTGAAGTAAGGAATATGGCTATATGTGTTTAATGTCACCAGTCTGTTAATTATTTGTTTTCATACATTGTTGCACACTAATTAAATCAATTTGAGCTGTGAATGGTTGATTTTAACGATGTCTGTACTTCATGTGTATCCGTAATTCAGCGGGTCGGGCGACATATGTCGACCTTTCCGCCAGCTTGACGCGCTTGAGAAATACAATGTGTATATTTAGTCTATTAGCAAAGGTGTTCAAGTTAAATCTGTTTTTGCCTATTGTATTAAACTGTATACACCATTCTAAATAAAATATGGAATTAATATAACTTGTCTAGAGTTCATCAATATTAGCATTAGGTAAGTATATTTCACCCACCCGCTTGAAGTAAGGAATATGGCTATATGTGTTAAATGCCCCAGTCTGTAAATTCTTCGTTTTACTAATGTTCAATACATTGTTGCACACTAATTAAGTCAATAAGTGTTGTGAATGGTTGATTTTAACGAAGTCAGTACTTTATGTGTAATCGTATTTCAGCCGGTCGGGCGATATTTGTCGGCCTTTCTGTCAGACTGACGCGATTGAGAAGTACAATGCGTGTATTTAGTCTGTAAGCAAAGATAATCAAGTTAAATCTTTTTTTCCTTATTGTATCCAACTATATACACCATTGTAAATAAATATGGAATTAATATAACTTGTCTAGATTTATCAATGTTGGCATTAGCTATGTATGTTTCATCGACCCGCTTAAAGTAAGGAAAATGGCTGTATGTGTTAAGTATTACCAGTTTGTTTAATTCTTCATTTTAACTGGCAGTAAGTATGTATACTTACTCTCTAATTTTAATAGTGTTCAATATATTGTTAGATAATAATATGGTCAATTAGAGTTGTGAATGGTTGATTCTTCGTTTTAATGTTTTTCAATACATATATCAATCATAGGGTAATCCTTTAATCACGAGCCGGTAACTTGCCCTGAATTCTTACTGGTTTAGACCGTGAGAGTTGTATTGGGGGTCGTAAAACTGGATATCGGGTTGCCACGGAGCATGTAATTAGTAGGAGATTAGTGTGTTGCGTAACACCTACTGATAAGGGTCAATAAAACACTGGTAAATGTCAATAAAACACAGAGTCGCAAATTATGCTATAATAGGCCCTAATCAATGGAGATTACTATATTGACTTATTAATATTTGTATACATATGAATGGCTATTTTATGATTGCTATAATGATTGTGTTTATGTGTGAACGTTTTTTTCTTTTAAATAAATTGTTATCAGTTTATCTTGAATCACGCGGCACTGTAAATTATTTATATATATTAGATACAGTGTCGTGTGATTATAATATTGTGAACAGTTATATGTATATTGATATTGTATAGTCTCTTGTAATTCTAAAAAGAATGGCACAGTTGTATTTTATGATTTGTTGTATTGTTGATAATAGTGTACTGTGATGAGACTTAAATAGACTATTAAACCTATAATACATCATTCTAAATAAAAGACGGAACTAATATAACTTGTCTAGTTTTCATCAATATTAGCATAAAGATAAGTATATTTCACCCACCCGCTTGAAGTAAGGAATACATGTGATAAATGTTCCCAGTCTTCATTTTAATAGTTTTCAATATTCATCCACTAAGGCGCTTAAAGTAAGGAATATGTGTTAAATGTTACCAGTCTGTTTCACTATGCTTTTTCACGGCTGGACACGGTGTCCACCAATAGCTGTATACTTCGTAAAAGTCCGATAAGTATGAGTTGTACCTCTATATTGTTGAATATTGTTTGTGTATGTGTGTGTGTGTGTGGGGGGGGGGGGGGGGGGGGGCGGGCGGGCGGGTTCAGATACCTGTTTATTGTCCGGTATTTTGGTGTGAAACCCAGGCCCGACGATCCAGACCGCCATGCCGACGGCCCCGACAGCCATTGCATATGCAGTATAGTATATTTACATGATGCAACCAGAGTAATAAAATATACCTTCGCAATAATTGTATCACATATGGTTCCAAATATTACCCTGGCTCGGTCTACAATCCGGGTCCGACGGTCCTGGCACCCGTACCGACGCCCCTGACACCACTTACATATTCAATATAGTCTATTTATGTCAAACATATATACCTTGACAAGAATTGTTATGCCATATGGTACGCCAGTTACCGAGGCTCTGTCTACAACCCAAGGCCGTCGACCGCGACACCCGTACCGACGACCCCGACATCCGTACCGACAGCCCCGACAGCCGGCAGGAATGCAGGATAGTTTATTTACATAAAGCGTCCCGATTAACAAAATATAACTTCACAAAAAAATTGTATGCCATTGGTTCCCAAATATTACTCTGGCTTGGTCAACAATCCAGGCCCGACGGCCTCGACACCCGTACCGACGGCCACGACACCACTCACATATTCAGGATAGTCCATTAACGTCAAGCAACCTGAATAACAACATATACCTTCACAAGAATTGTTCTGCCGTATATTGCGCCAATGTTACCGAGGCTCTGTCTACAACCCAAGACCGACGACCCCGACACCCGTACCGACGGCACCGACATCCGTACCTACCGCCACGACACCCGGCAGGAATGCAGGAATGCATGATTGTTTATTTACATCAAGTTAACAAAATATACCTTCACACTAATAGGTATTGCCAGATGGTCTACAAATGTCGCCCGGCTTCGGTCTGCAATTGTCGACCGGTCTGCAATTGTCGCCCAGGTGAAGCCCAATAGCTCACCTTTGAGCCTTCGGCTCAGGTGAACTATAAACCTGTCAAGATATTGATTGGGCAACAACAACAAAACACAATGACAACAGGACCAAGTTTAACCTAAATTGCAACAACAACAACCTGGCATTGATTGGACAGCGACAACCAAACCCAATGACCACAGGACCAATTTTAACTTAAATGGCAACAACAACCTGGCAAGATACTGAGTGCACAACAACAACAAAACACAATGACAATAGGACCAATATTAACTTAAACAACAACAAAGCTCGGGCAAGATACCAATTGAACAACAATAAATCACAATGACAACAGGACACAATTTAATCAACAACAACAACCTGGCAAGATACTGAGTGAACATCAACAACAAAACACAATGACAACAGGACCAATTTTAACTTAAACAACAACAAAACTCGGGCAAGATTCCAAGTGAACAACAATAAATCACAATGACAACAGGACAAAATTTAATCAACAACAACAACAACATGGCAAGATACCAATTAAACAACAACAAAACACAAAGACAACAGGACCAATTTTAACTTAAACGACAACAACATTCGGGCAAGATACCAATTGAACAACAACAACAAAACACAGTGACAACAGGACCAGTTTTAACTTAAACGACTACAACAACCGGGCAAGATACCAACTGAACAAAAACAACAAAAGACAATGAAAACAGGACCAAATTTTAAATTAATCAATAACAACAACCGGGAATCATATTGATTCGACAGCAACAACTAAACACAATGACATCAAGACCAAATTTAATCAACAACAACAACCGGGCAAGATGACAATTGAACAACAACAACATTACCAACTATAACTTAAACGACAACAACAAACTGACAAGATACCAGCTAAAATGACAACAACCAGGCAAGATACCAATTGGACAAAAACAACGTAAGACAATGAAAACAGGACCAAATTTTAATTTAACCAATAACAAAAACCGGGAATCATATTGATTAGACAGCAACAACAAAACACAACGACAATAGGACCAAATTTAATCAATGAATGAATGAATGGTGTTTTACGGCACGTCGACACATAAATAGGTCATATTGTGCGCAAAAACTGATGAAAAATAAAGAAATGAAGTATTAATTAAAAATTAATGTAAATATATAAAGATAAAACTATTAAAAAATAAGGGATGATAAGGTGTAATATAAACTACGTACGTAAATCAACGAATGCCCGTCAACGGGTATATAAACAAGTATATATATATAAGAACACATTACAATGATTTATATAGTCTGATCTCTTTCAGGAAATCTAAAACAAGACTAAAATCTACTGTATCAAATAACTCTTTCATAGTATTAACATTGTAGTACCTTTGACGCATAGGATCAAAGTCTACACATTCCAATAAGATGTGTTTGACCGTTAACGGTGCAAAGCAGGGTATACATTCTGGTAATTGCTCACCTTGTAATAAATATGAATGAGTATAACGTGTATGCCCTATCCTGCACCGGGCTAGGACAACTTCCTCTCGACGAACGGGTCTACTAGAAGAACCCCATTCTCCGAGTAACGGTTTAATTGAATGGAGTTTATTGTTAACTGACAAATCCCAAGCGGTTTGCCAAGAGTTACGAACATATGTGTTAATACAACTTTTAAAATCAGTATAAGGTAATTTGGTATTAGATATATGTAAATCTAATGCTGCCTTAGCAGCACTATCAGCTCTATCATTACCACGTATTCCTACATGGCTTGGAAGCCAGCAGAAAATAATAACATTATCAATTATAAGAGAATTGTACTTTTCTAAAAGTTGAAGCACAACTGGGTTATCATGTTTCATATTACCCAGTGCTTGAAGAGATGAAAGGGAATCAGAAAATATTACAAAATGGTCATCATCAGATTCCTGAATATAATTTAAGGCAAGTTCAATTGCCTTAAGTTCAGCTGAAAAGATCGAGGCCTTGTCAAGCAGGCGGCTCTTTATGCTGTGTTTGTGAACAGCTGCTGCAGCTACCTTATCTCCATCTTTAGAGCCATCTGTGTAGATATGTTGAAAGTCACTGTATTTCGATATAATTTCATTAAATTTGCTTTGAAAGACAGTAGGGTCTGTACTGGATTTGTTATTATTACAAAGATCAAAAATAACTGTTGGAGTTTCCAAAGTCCACGGTGGAATTTGTAGTACTTTGTACTTGGCAATCAAATTTAGGTCGATTTCAGTGTCTCTTAATTTTGGTTTAATACGAAGACCAAATGGTCGAATGGCCTTCGGTTTTCGATCAAAAAGAGGTTCACAACTAGGATTAAAAACATTATCGAAAGTTGGGTTTGAAGGGTTAGACTTTAATTTAATGGCTTATTGAAGAGCTAATTTGTCTCGTCTATGAGACAGTGATGGTTCATTGGCTTCAACATATAGACTTTCGGCTGGTGATGTACGAAAGGCACCTAAGGCGAGTCGTAATCCTTGATTATGTATAGGGTCGAGCATCTGCAAGTACGACTTGCGAGTTGATCCATATACTATTGAGCCGTAGTCCAGCTTGGATCTGATAAGAGATCTGTAAAGTCGCAAGAGGACTTTTCGATCTGCTCCCCAATTAGTGTTTGCAACAACTTTAAGTAAGTTAAGAGCTTTAAGGCAGTTGGCCTTCAAGTATTTAAGGTGTGGTATAAACGTTAATTTACGGTCGAAAATAAGACCAAGGAATTTTGTCTCATCCACTACTGGTATTGGTGACCCATCCAGTGTTAGATGAGGGTCTTCATGATGTTTACGAAGTTGACAAAAGTGCATACAATTAGTTTTAGATTTAGAAAATTTAAAAAAAAAATCATCAGACCAGGTCTGAAGTTTATTGAGACATTGTTGTAATTGTCTCTCGATAGTATTCATGGTTTTTGCACGATAACATATAACAAAGTCGTTAACATATAGCGAACAATCCACACCTGGATTGATGCATTTTACTATACTGTTAATCTTTATATTAAAAAGTGTGACAGAGAGTATACTGCCCTGTGGAACACCCATCTCCTGTTCATGAATATCAGAGAGGGTTGAACCCATTCGGACACGAAACTGTCTATCATCTAAGAATTTCTCTATAAAAATGGGTAATCGGCCTCTAAGACCAATGTCATGTAGATCATTCATAATACCGTACTTCCATGCAGTATCATAAGCTTTCTCCAAGTCAAAAAATACAGCGACTAAATGTTCTTTTTTATGAAAGCTTCCCTAATAAACGATTCAAATCGTATGAGATTGTCTGTTGTGCCTCGTTAATTTAATCAACAACAACAACTGGGCAAATATCAGGTGAACAACAACAAAAAAACAAAATGACAACGGGACCTATTTTAACTTAAATGACAACAACAACCTGACAAGATACCAATCGATCAAAAACAACAAAACACAATGACAACAGGACCAAATTTAATCAACAACAACCAAGCAAGATACCAACTGAACAACAACAACAAAACACAATTACAACAGGACCTATTTTAACCTAAATGACAACAACAACCAAGCAAGATACTAATTGAACAACAACAACAAAACACAGTTCCAACAGGACCTATTTTAACTTAAATGACAACAACAACCTGAAAATATACCAATCAATCAAAAACAACAAAACACAATGACAACAGGACCAAATTTAATCAACAACAACCGAGCAAGATACCAATTGAACAACAACAAAAGACAATAACAATATGACCAAATTTAATCAACAACAACAACCAGGCAAGATACCAATGGAAGAACAACAACAACAAAACACAATGAAAACAGGAACAAACTTAACATAAACAACAACAACCTGTCAAGATATTGATTGGGCAACAACAAGAAAACACAATGACAACAGGACCAATTAAAACTTAAATTGCAACAACAACAACCTGGCAATTATTTGATTGGACAACAACAATCAAACCCAATGACCACAGGACCAATTTTAACTTAAACGACAACAACAACCAGGAAAGATACCAAGTGGACAACAACACAATGACAACATGACCAACTATAACTTAAATGACAACAACAAACTTACAAGATACCAACTTAAACGACAACAACAACCAGGCAAGATACCAATCGATCAAAAACAACAAAACATAATGACAATATGACCAAATTTAATCAACAACAACAAACGGGAAGGATACCAATTTGACAACAACACCAAAATACAATTCCAACAGGACCAATTGTATCTTAAACAACAACAAAAACGTGACAAGATATCAATTGATCAAAAACAACAAAACACAATGACAATATGACCAAATTTAATCAACAACAACAACCGGGAAAGATACTAATTGAACAACAAAACACAATTCCATCAGGACCTATTTTAACTTAAATGACAACAACAACCTGACAATATACAATCGATTAAAAACAACAAAATACAATGACAACAGGACCAAATGTAATCAACAACAACAACCGGGTAAGATACCAATTGAACAACAACAATAAAACACAATGACAACAGGATCAAATGTAATCAACAACAACAATCGGGCAAGATACCAATTGAACAACAACAACAAAACACAATGACAATGGACCAATTTTAACTTAAACGACAACAACAACTGGACAAGAAACCAATTGGATAACAACAACAAAACACAATGACAACAGGACCGAATTTTATCAATAGCAACAACCAGGCAAGATATCAATTGAACAACAACACCAAAACACAATGCCAACGGGACCAATTTTAACTTAAACAACAACAACCTGACAAGATACCAATCGACCAAAAACAACAAAACACAATGACAACAGGACCAAATTTAATCAACAACAACAACCGGGCAAGATACCAATTGAACAACAACAACGAAATGACAAGACCAATTTTGACTTCAACGAAAACAACAACCAGTCAAGATACCAATTGAACAACAAAACACAATGACAATATGACCAATTTTAATCAACAAGAACAACCGGACAATATACCAATTGAACAAAACAAAAAAATCAAATGACAACAGGAACAAATTTAACATAAACAACAACCTGTCAAGATATTGATTGGGCAACAACAACAAACACAATGACAACAGGACCAATTTTCACTTAAACAACAACAATCTCGTAAGATACCAATTGGACAACAAGACAAAATGACAACAGGACCAATTTGAACTTAAATGGCAACAACAACAACCTGGATATATTGATTCGACAACAATCGAACACAATGACAACAGGACCAATTTTAACTTAAATATCAACAACAACAACCCGACAAGATATTGATTAAACAACAACAAAAAAATATAATGACAACAGGACCAATTTTCACTTAAATGACAAAAACCTGGTTAGATACCAATTGGACAACAACAAAACACAGTACCAATTTTAACTTAAATGGCAACAACAACAACCTGGCAAGATATTGATTGGACAACAACAACAAAACACAATTCCAACAGACCCAATATGAACTTAAATGACAACAACAACCTGACAAGATACCAACTGATCAAAAACGACAAAACACAATGACAACAGGACCAAATTTAATCAACAACAACAACCGAGTAAGATATCAATTGATTGAATTGATTGAATTTTGTTTAACAGCTCATCAACACAGTATAGGTTATTTAGAGCCGCCCCAGAGAGAGGGGAAGGATACATAGGAATCCGGGAACCTGCCCTACTCTTATTATCGAATAGATTCCTATGGTTCTTTAATGTGCTCGGAGGATAGACCAATACATGGGACCGCCCGGTTTACGTCCCCATCCGAGGCTAAGGGAAAGTGTCTTGCCCAAGAGCACACCGACGGAAAGATATCAACTGAACAACAATAACAAAACACAATGACAACAGGACCTAATTTTAATTTAATCAATAACAACAACCGGGGAAGATATTGATTTGACAGCAACAACAAAACACAATGACAACAGGACCAAATTTCATCACAACATCCGGGCAAGATACAAATTAAAAAACAACAACAAATCACAATGACAACAGGACCAAATTTAATCAACAGCAACAACGGTGCAAGATACCAATTGAACAACAACGACAAAACACAATGAAAACAGGACAAATTTTAACTTAAACGACAACAACCAGGCAAGATACCGATTGGAAAACTATATCAAAACACAATTCTAACAGGACCAATTTTAACTTATCTATCAAAAACAACAAAACACAATGACGACAGGACCAGATTTAATCAACAACAACAACCGGGCAAGTTACCAATTGAACAACAACAACAAAACACAATGACAATGGACTAATTTTAACTTAAACGAGAACAACAACCGGGCAAGATACCAATTGAACAACAACAACAAAACACAATGACAATATGACCAAATTTAATCAACAAGAACAACCGGGCAAGATACCAATGGAACAGCAGCAAAAAAACACAATGACAACAGGACCAATTTTAACTTAAATTGCAACAACAACCTGGCAAGATATTGATTGGACAACAACAATCAAACAGAATGACCACTGGACCAATTTTAGCTTAAATGGCAACAACAACAACCTGACAAGATATTAATTAAACAACAACAGAAAAATATAATAACAGGACCAATTTCACTTAAATGACAACAACCTGGTTAAATACCAATTGGACAACAACAAAACACAGTACCAATTTTAACTTAAATGGCAACAATAACAATCTGGCAAGATACTGATTGGACAACAACAATAAAACACAATGACAAATGGATCAAATTTAATCAACAACAACAACCAGGCAAGATGCCAATTGGACAACACCACCAAAACACAATTCCAACAGGACCAATTTTAACTTAAACAACAACAAAAACCTGACAAGATACCAATTGATCAAAAACAAAACATACTGACAACAGGAACACATTTTAACATAAACAACAACAACAACCTGTCAAGATATTGATTGGGCAACAACCACAAAACACAATGACAACATGACCAATTTTAACATAAACGACAACAACAACCAGGCAAGATACCAACTGAACAAAAACAACAAAAGACAATGACAACAGTACCAAATTTTAATTTAATCAATAACAACAACCGGGAATCATATTGATTCGACAGCAACAACAAAACACAATGACAGCAGGACCAAATTTAATCAACAACAACAACCGGGCAAGATGACAAATGAACAACAACACAACAAAATACAATGACAACAGAACCACATTTAATCAACAACCGGGCAAGATACCAATTGAACAACAACAACAAAACACAATGACAACATGATCAATTTTAACTTAAACGACAACAACCAGGAAAGATACCAAGTGGACAACAACAAAACCCAATGACAACATTACCAACTATAACTTAAACGACAACAACAAGCTTACAAGATACCAACTTAAACGACAACAACAACCAGACAAGATACCAATTGGACAACAACAACAAAACACAATGACAACATGACCAACTAGAATTATCACTGAAAGTGATTAATACTCCCACAATAACGCCTTTTCACATAAACATGGCAACCACAAGAAAACAATGGTCTAGTTTAAACATATTTATTTCCAATAAATGTACATGGAAATGGGGTCAGGCCACAAGTTATTACAACATTAGAAATACGGCCCTCCCACTTCAAAATATGCATACTATTTAGAGAATGGCAAACAAATTATTTAAACTACAAAATATGAAATAAACAGGAAAAATATGAATGAGAGAGAGAGAGAGAGGGGGAGAGGAGAGGAGAGAGTTTTTAATATTGTTAGTGATCAGGGAAGAAGACTAACAAAAATGTGCGTGTCACACCGTTCTAGTCAAAGATGTATAAGTGTAATAAAAAGAGACATGGTCATGATGAGGATGCATTATAAATTGTTTAAATCTAATACAAACCCAAATTAGCAGGTTCCTCAGAATTTGCCAAAAAAATGCTAGTCAATTCTGAGGAACCTGCTAATTTGGGTTTGTTAAAAAAAATGCTAGTCAATTCTAAGTTGAAAAGGGGCCATAACTCCAACAAAATTGATGGTTTGTAACCAAAGTCGAACTTGACCTGTATTTTATGGTGTTATACATGTGTACCAAAAAATATTTAAATCCGTCGACCCTTTCATGAGTTATCGTCCGGACACCGTTTTTTTGGCAAATTGTAAGTTGAAAAGGGGCCATAACTCCGTCAAAAACTGGTGGTTTGTAACCAAAGTCAAACTTGACTTGTATTTTATGGTGTTATACCCGTGTACCAAATATTATTTAAATCCATCGACCCTTTCATGAGTTATCGTCCGGACACCGTTTTTTTGGGCAAATTCTAAGTTGAAAAGGGACCATAACTCCGTCAAAAATTGGTGGTTTGTAACCAAAGTCGAACTTGACCTGTATTTTATAGTCTTAAACCCATGTACCAAAACTTATTTAAATCCGTCGACCCTTTCATGAGTTATCGTCCGGACACCGTTTTTTGGGCAAATTCTAAGCTGAAAAGGGGCCATAACTCCGTCAAAAATGTGTGGTTTGTAACCAAAGTCGAACTTGACCTGTATTTTATGGTCTTAAAACCGTGTACCAAAAATTATTTAAATCCGTCGACCCTTTCATGAGTTATCGTCCGGACACCGTATTTTGGGCAAATTATAAGTTGAAAAGGGGCCATAACTCCACAAAAAGTGGTGGTTTGTAACCAAAGTCGAACTTGACCTGTATTTTATGGTCTTAAACCCGTGTACCAAACATTATTTAAATCCATCAACCCTTTCATGAGTTATCGTCCGGAAACCGTTTTTTGGGAAAATTCTAAGTTGAAAAGGGGCCATAACTCCGTCAAAAATAGGTGGTTTGTAACCAAAGTCAAAATTGACTTGTATTTTATGGTGGTATACACGTGTACCAAATATTATTTAAATCCATCAACCCTTTCATGAGTTATCGTCCGGAAACCAACAGACGGACCGACGGACGGACGGACCAAGCTCACTCCTATATACCCCCTAAACTTTGTTTGTCGGGATATAATTATAATTTAAACAACAACCTGATAAGCTACCAACTGATCAAAAACAACAAAACACAATGACAACAGGACCGAATTTAATCAACAACAAGATATCAGGAAAACAACAACAAAACACAACTAGAAATTGTTATTGTCCATGGGACAAAAACGTATGGCTCCCCCACTAGCCCGAACAGGCATAATTGACGACTCTAGGTCCAACCGTCCTCTATTGATCTGAGATCGTTTTGATATTCAATATCCCTGTGACTGTATCTACTATCTGTATCAGTAAGGCCACATAGAAATATGTGTGGTTCAGGTAACCCGACCGACCCTATTTTTTTAAGGGGCCGACCCTAAAACTTTTTATGCAAAAATTAAAAAAGAAAAAAAGAAAAAAAAGAAAAAAAAAAAAAAAAAAGAAAAAAGAAAATTAAAAAAAAAAAAGAAAAAATATTTAAAAAAAAATAAACAAAAAAAAATCAATAGGGGTCATCTACTGGTCATAGTGGGGCAGATTGGTGACATATAATGGCAAAATTGTGCATTTTGTGATAAAAGCACCAAACTTGGCACATAGATAGGCAATATCCTACTAAAATTTTCTGGCTATGGACCCACGTCAGATTTTTCAAAATAGCCGACATTTGCAAAATGGCCGCCAAAAAATTAAAAAATAATCATTTAAACACATTTTTATTAGGTTTTGATATAAATTCTTAATGTAATCAAACACATTTTACCATTCAATTACACCAATGAATCTTATATTGTAATCTTGGTGATTTTTACCAAAATGGCCCCCATTTTCAAGATGGCCGCCGAAAAACAGCTGAAAAAAGTAAAATAAATAAAAAATAAAAAATCTTTTAAGACAGCATTTTGTTCTAACAATGTTTTTTTAAACAGTTTTCTTGATATATAATGTATATCCAAACTTTACTAAAGATTTGTTTGGGCATCCCTATGGTTTAGAGATTAATGGTTTTACACATATGTCTTATTCACGGTCACAATTTCCCCCACATTTGCAAAGGGCTGTACACAGCATTTCTGCTTTGATGCATTTGCACCGTCTGCTACACCCCTTGTCTTTTTGACAGCCACATTTAAGCAGCTCCTGGCAACTCTCTGAGGCCTGCGATAGTGTTGTCCATAGCGGCTCCCACATATGTGATGGTCCCCTCTTCCAACCCCAGTCACCTGGAGTAGGCAT
The DNA here is from genome assembly GCA_037043455.1 of Cyrtodaria siliqua. NCBI lineage: Eukaryota > Metazoa > Mollusca > Bivalvia > Adapedonta > Hiatellidae > Cyrtodaria > Cyrtodaria siliqua. Next base: position 215,485 of record JAWPHD010002092.1, on the reverse strand, counting down.
TTCAGGTGCAGGTATAAGGGCCTGTCCCAAACAATGTCCAGCCTGGTAAGCAACTCTCTGGGTGTGCTGTAGAAGAGCTGCTGCCGTTGGTGGAATGGAATCAATTGATCTTCCTTTGCGTGTAAACAGGTCCTTGCGAGCTTCATTTACTCCCTTGCATGTACTTCCTCTGTCGTACATAAGAACAACAAACTGTTCCAATAAGGGCATCACTTCTAATACATGCTCAGGTGTTGGAACGCGACTCAGTGTTTCAAAGGCTGGTGTGACCTCACCAAACACTTTCCATGTTTCCCAGGCAGTCTTTTTACCCCTTCCAGCAAATGAAGATGTTTGATCACATCCAGTAAAGGCGTGAAAAGCAAGAAGGGCTCTTGACTTTGATGGACCTAGTAACCGGGCAATACTATGTGCAGCTAAGCATCTATAGTGCTTTCCAACTCCAAAAGCTATCCAAAGCTCAGCTAGTTGTATTTCATGTACCATTGTTGTTGTTGTTGTTGCGTGGAGGAAACCATATGTTCTATGTTCCTCTCTCGAAACCTCCTTGAAAGGAGAACCGTCTGTCGACGTAGTATAATTCCTCCACCCGAATATATACGAATAATGGAACAGTCCAATCCACCACCGAGAATACGCTACGCTAATATTTACACAGCTGTTTATATTATGATTGTGTTTAATACCACAATTAATGCATTCACTCAGTGGTTACTGTCCCACTCTATGTGTTTAAAACAATTTTTAACAGTCTGTATCGGGTTATATGCAAGCTGTATAGCAACCTTCTAACTTGAAACTCAAAGTTTTGTAACAGGGGGGGTGCAATGGATCTCAGGGATGGGAAGTTTGTTTAGTCCAAAAGTAACTGTATCTTCTGCTTGGCACACAGTACATTGAAGTCGGAAAATCCTAATTCTTCAAGTTCATGACTGATATCACATAAAATTTGTTGTCTGAGACTGTGCAAGGCACCACAGTTCAGAATAAAATGTTCCAGTGTTTCGTCTTCTAACCAACACAACCGACATGTAGCGTCAACTTGGTTTTGGTTAAACCTAGCCCTGGAATCCTGAAGAATATAGCCTCCACACAAGAGTTTTAACTGTATAGGAATCCTCAGCATATCTTTGGACGACTTCAGACTTCATTGTGATTGCAAGTACTGCAACATCAGTATCTACTGTTTGTATCATCACTTTGTTGAATCCTTGTTTGGCAGCATCTGCAACATGCAACAAGAGCTTCGTGTCAGCCTCTTCATGATTACACTGAGATAAGTCAGTAACATCCGCTCGTTGTGTGCTAAAGAGCACGTCTTCACCCCTGGTTGATATAATTTGTTTAGTACCATCATAATCTATTGCAACTGATTGCTCAGCGAGGTAACCAAAGAGTTTGGCTTTGTTTTCATCAACCCTGTGAAACGATTCCCAGTTCCCAGGAATCCTAGTGTCGGGCTGGTCACGTCGTCTCACACCCTTCCCTCTTTTGCTTCGGGTCATGGCTTTCAGGCTGTCGGGTATATATTCATCCCAGACGATGTCCAATCTTCTGACATTCTGTAATTGACTTTTAACAAACGGTACAAATATCTTCTCAGCATAGTCGTGAAATGTTGTGCAAGCACGTGGCTTCAACATGTTGATGATTGCTGCACCATCCATGATTAATACTTCAACTGCCGGTACCTCCTCTTGAACAAGAGACAGATTTTCAAGGCAGCTCATTAGGTCAGATTTACATCCAGATCGCAGTTTTCCAAAGGTAGAAAGAGCTGGTGGGGAGCATTGGTTTTCATGCTGGAAAAACTGATCTAAGTCACCATTCCGAACCTAACATGAAACATACAGCTGCGAAAAGAGAGAGCAATTTTGCTTTAGCGAAGCAATCTGCTGCTTCTCTATGGACTCTATCCTGGGTGGGGGGCGACTGAAGAGAGGAAACTTATTCTGCTTTATTGGGTCAAAGAGTGACTTGGTTCTGTCGTCTAGTCGCTCAATCACGAACGTGTCGTACTTTTCCTGGCCTAACCTCTCAATCCGTCTAACTGTTTCTGTTACACGAGAGTCTACTATGTCATGTGTGTCTAGCACAAGCAAGTCCTCACTACTTTCCTTGAATGGACTTCCTAACTCCTCCATTGTGTCACACAAATCCTTAACCTGTTTTCTAAAGGTTGTTTGAACACTGCTGACCTGTTCATGATGGCGAAGATCAGGGCCCTTTCTTTGCTCTCGTTTGATGATTTCTTGTGACATCTCAAATTCACTGATCACTCGTGCCATCTCTGGTCCAGAAACCATCCAACGCAGAAGCTGCGACGTATTTTCAGTGAGACCTACAGCTCCCCCATCACCTTTCACAATCTTGTTGTTCTGCTCGTGAGCTTGGTCGATTGGAATTGATGAGAAACTGCGATGTGATTTTGTCACCACAAAATTTCCCTTCTCGAACTTTGCAGCTAGAGCCGGGTGTTTACTTTTCAAAGACATCATGTCACGAATATGAACCGGTAACCATCGAGCGTAATTCGGGTGATCAAGTGCAAAAAACCATGGCATGAGGGTCGTGATTGCGTCTATATATAGTTTGAAGTTACCCTCACGAAGAGATCTGACAAAGATTAGAATGGTCAATTCCAGTTTAAGTGTTATGGACCAGTACTGAAATTGCGGACTTTCAGTTTCTCTCTGCGATCGCCATGTGTCAAACTCAATGAGAGGCATTTCTTGTTCTGCATTCTCAATGAAATCCGTGTAAGCCCGGTGCATAAGAATATGTAGAGCACTGGCGGTCACTTGATGGGCATGTCTTGTTCTTGATATATGTGTAGCTTTCAAAAATGAATCAGCTGTGCCAGGTGATGCTACATTTGCCTGTACAATGGCACTGGTCCAGCCACTGTCTTCTAACCAGTCTCCAATAGTTTTTAGTGCGGCCATTTCAATATGTAGGCCCCCAAACATAATGACATACTTGTCTTCTCCATGTGTGTGGGGCCAATTCTACTGTATTTGCTTTGCAATTGCGTAAAGTGGTTGACCACAGGCCATCACGGGAGTCTGTTCAGGATTAAGAAAGTTCACGGCTTTTCCAATAAGATGTGTTTGACCGTTAACAGTGCAAAGCAGGGTATACATTCCGGTAATTGCTCACCTTGTAATAAATATGAATAAGTATAACGTGTATGCCCTATCCTGCACCGGGCTAGGACAACTTCCTCTCGACGAATGGGTCTACTAGAAGAACGCCATTCTCCGAGCAACGGTTTAATTGGATGGAGTTTATTGTTAACTGACAAATCCCAAGCGGCTTGCCAAGAGTTACGAATATATGTGTTAATACAACTTTTAAAATCAGTATAAGGTAATTTGGTATTAGTTATATGTAAATTTAATGCTGCCTTAGCAGCACTATCAGCTCTATCATTACCACGTATTCCTACATGGCTTGGAAGCCAGCAGAAAATAATAACATTATCAATTATAAGAGAATTGTACTTTTCTAAAAGTTGAAGCACAACTGGGTTATCATGTTTCATATTACCCAGTGCTTGAAGAGATGAAAGGGAATCAGAAAATATTACAAAATGGTCATCATCAGATTCCTGAATATAATTTAAGGCAAGTTCGATTGCCTTAAGTTCAGCTGAAAAGATAGAGGCCTTGTCAGGCAGGCGGCTCTTTATGCTGTGTTTGTGAACAACAGCTGCTGCAGCTACCTTATCTCCATCTTTAGAGCCATCTGTGTAGATATGTTGAAAGTCACAGTATTTCGATTTAATTTCATTAAGTTTGCTTTGAAAGACAGTAGGGTCTGTACTGGATTTGTTATTACAAAGATCAAAAATAATTGTTGGAGTTTCCAAAGTCCACGGTGGAATTTGTGGTACTTTGTACTTGGCAACCAAATTCGATTTCAGTGTCTCTTAATTTTGGTTTAATACGAAGTCCAAATGGTCGAATGGCCTTCGGTTTTCGATCAAAAAGAGGTTCACAACTAGAATTAAAAAGATTATCAAAAGTTGGGTTTGAAGGGTTAGACTTTAATTTAATGGCGTATTGAAGAATTTGTCTCGTCTGTGAGACAGTGATGGTTCATTGGCTTCAACATATAGACTTTCGGCTGGTGATGTACGAAAGGCACCTAAGGCGAGTCGTAATCCTTGATTATGTATAGGGTCGAGCATCTGCAAGTGCGACTTGCGAGTCGATCCATATACTATTGAGCCGTAGTCCAGCTTGGATCTGATAAGAGATCTGTAAAGTCGCAAGAGGACTTTTCGATCTGCTCCCCAATTAGTGTTTGCCACAACTTTAAGTAAGTTAAGAGCTTTAAGGCATTTGGCCTTCAAGTATTTAAGGTGTGGTATAAACGTTAATTTACGGTCGAAAATAAGACCAAGGAATTTTGTCTCATCCACTACTGGTATTGGTGACCCATCGAGTGTTAGATGAGGGTCTTCATGATGTTTACGAAGTTGACAAAAGTGCATACAATTAGTTTTAGATTTAGAAAATTTAAAACCATTTTCATCAGACCAGGTTTGAAGTTTATTGAGACATTGTTGTAATTGTCTCTCGATAGTATTCATGTTTTTTGCACGATAACATATAACAATGGGTAATCGGCCTCTAAGACCAATGTCATGTATATCATTCATAATACCGTACTTCCATGCAGTATCATAAGCTTTCTCCATGTCAAAAAATACAGCGACTAAATGTTCTTTTTTTATGAAAGCTTCCCTAATAAACGATTCAAATCGTATGCGATTGTCTGTTGTGCCTCGTTGGCGCTGGAATCCACTTTGATATTTTGTTATCAGTTTGTTGGACTCCAGGTAATCATTCGTTCCATGGTTTTACATATACAACTCGTTAAAGCGATTGGGCGATAATTTATTGGGTCCGTATGATCCTTTCCAGGTTTGGGGACTGGAATAACGATTGCTTCCCGCCAAGAATCGGGGAAGATTCCCATCACCCAAACCTTATTAAATATATTAAGAAGGGTAGAGAGACAGGATTCAGGTAAATGTTTTAGTAATTGATAATGGATATCATCAGGACCAGCTGATGTATAATGAGCCTTTTTAAGGGACTCTCGAAGTTCTTTGAGAGTGAATAGTTTATTGTATTTGTCCAAGTTTTTCGACTTGAAGTTCAGCTTCTTCTGTTCTTTTTGTTTCTTATTTTTCAGAAAATTTGGTTGACAATTTTCAGAAGAATTTTTTGAAAAAGTTTCTGCCAAAGTGTTTGTAATATCTTTGACAGATGTTATATCTCCATTATCTGTTTTAAGATGATTTACAGAACTAGAATTACCTTTACCACTTATTTTCCGGACCATGTCCCATGTCTTCTTAAGAGATGAGCGAGAATTCATCCTAGAGACATATGATCTCCAGGATTTCCTCTTGCTATCCTTAATAGTACGTCGGGCTTTCGCACGAAAAACTCTAAAAGTTATCTAAATTTGTTTGAGTTGGCCGCAAGTTAAAATTATTTAATGCAGCTTTACGATCGCTGACTGCCTTTTTGCAGTCATCATCGTACCATGGTTTATGTGGGCGTTTAGGATTTGCCGAGGTTTTTGGAATAGTTTGATCAGCTATATCGTGAAGAGTTTTGGTAAAAAGAGCAGTAGCGTCTTCGACATCCTCGAAAACGGAAGGCTTTAATTGTTCCTCGCAAAGAGATTGAAACGTAGTCCAATTAGCCTTGCGAAGTTTCCATCGTTGCGTTTTTTCGAGAAGTGGAGGGCCGATATTTTCAAGAAATATGGGGAAGTGGTCACTTCCACATAGGTCGTCTCCAACACTCCACGAAAAAATCCATCAAAAGCGTTGGATCGCATATTGTTAAATCAATGGAAGAATGAGAGCCTGTAGCAGGATGTAAGTAAGTATGTGATTTATTATTAAAAAGACACAAAATTGTTTTTGGCTAAGAAATCCTCAATTTTCTTGCCTTTATCGTTTATATCTTTACAACCCCAGATGTAGTTGTGTGCATTGAAATCGCCCAAGAGTATAAAAGGTGATGGCAATTGTGCAACTAGGTGATTTAGATCTTTAGGGTCTAGTGAAGAACTAGGTGGTAAATATAAGGAACATATTGTTACGACTCTGTGTATAGTAACACTGACCGCAATAGCTTGCAAATTTGTTTTCAACGCAACAGGTCTGTGAGGAATGTTTCGATTAATGATTATCGAAACTCCACCAGTCGTCTTGTCCCCGGTATCACAAATATGATTGTATAGTGAGTATTGTTTAAAAGATACCTTATCACTTGTCTTCAAGAATGTTTCTTGAAGACAAAAGGCAATAGGGTTGTGTTCATTTAAAATTAAGCTGATTTCGTCATAATTTGGTTTCAAACCTCGACAATTCCATTGAATGATCTTATTAGTTTTACGGTACCCATTATTGAGCGTTAAGGCGACTTTTAATTTTATTTTTATTTTTGGCCTTAGATTTAGGAGAGGTCTTAGGAGACTCAAGCAGCAACATCTCCACTGATGAATCCTCCTCCCTGGAAGAAGTCAGCTGAAGTGGCACCTCAACTAACTTTTCATGCGAGGATGGAAGTGGCAGTGCAGCTGCCGGCTCTGAAATGTCCATGAGCTGTTCGAATTTGTTATGCAGCTCAATAGGGCTGTTAGACACCTTTGGCTGCTCCTTGTGCTCCCTAGTTTGAGAAGCACTAGGCTTTCCAACTTCCTTAGTTGGAGCAGCACTAGGCCTTCCAACCAAGGTAGTATTAGGCCTCACGACTGGGGAACTACTAGACTTCACAGTCTTAGAAGAACCCCCTTTCCAATTCTGAGAAATTGGCATGCTCTTGACATTGCCAGAGCTTGCCGATTTTGTGTTTGATTTAAATGAAAAAGTTTGAATAGATGAAAAGTTCAATTTGGGTTTGTTAAGTTGTATTTGTTGACTTTTGTTTGGATTTGATACTGAGGAAGTATTCTTTGTATTTTGAATTTCTGACTGGTTCGTATTGCATACCTGCATCCCTGCATTCTGTGTGTGTTGCTTTTGTTTTGAGAATAGATGCGTAAGAGGTCGGACTTGAAATTTTATATTTTTCCTCTATCAATTTCCGTGCTTCAGGAAAGGGAATGTTTTGTGTATATTTAACTGTTATGATTTCTTTTTCTTAAGATTTTTTAATTTTTTCCCTATACATGTCTATGTAAAACATGTGACCCTTGGGGCGGGGTCAAATGTGACCCGAGGGTCACCATTTGAATAAACTTGGTAAAGGACCATTAGCTTATAGCAAATGCAAAATATTAAACCTCTGGCTCTTGCAGTTTCAGAGAAGATTTTTTTTCCGTTTTTCCCTATACAAGTATTTATGTAAAACTGTGACCCCCGGGATGGGGCCAGATGTGACCCCAGGGTCACCATTTGAACAAAATTGGTAAAGGACCATAAGCTTATAGCAACAGCAAAATATTAAACCTCTGGCTCTTGCAGTTTCAGAAGAAGATTTTTTAAGTTTTTCCCTATACATGTCTATGTAAAAAATGTGACCCTTGGGGCGGGGCCAAATGTGACCCCATGGTCACCATTTGAACAAACTTGGTGAAGGACCATAAGCTTATAATAAATGTAAAATATCAAACCTCTGGCTCTTGTAGATTCCGAGAAGATTTTTAAAAAAAATCCTTTATAAGTCTATTTAAAACTGTGACCCTTGGGCGGAGACAAATTTGACCCCAGGGTCACCATTTGAACAAACTTAGTAGAGGACCATAAGCTGATGCTACATGTAATACTTGAAAAAATCTGTGCCATGTGGTTCCAGAGAAGAAGATTTTTTTCAGTTTTACCCTATACAAGCCTATGTAAAACTGTGACCCCCGGGGTGGGGCCAAATGTGACCCCTTGGTCACCATTTGAACAAACTTGGTAGAGGACCACAAGCTTATAGCAAATGCAAAATATTAAACCTCTGGCTCTTGCAATTTCAGAGAAGAAGATTTTTTAAGTTTTCCCCTATACATGTCTATGTAAAACATGTGACCCTTGGGGCGGGGCCAAATGTGACCCGAGGGTCACCATTTAAACAAACTTGGTAAAGGACCATAAGGTCTCACACCACAATTAATTTCCCATAGGGTTACTGTATAGCTGTTTCCAACACATGACCTTCAAAACGTGCCAGCAGACCTTGTTGTTGGTTTAATATCTTCAGGACTGCTAAGATCTGTAAAATAAAACAAAAAAATACAAACATTAGCCAGGTTGGTTTTTTTTCTCGCTCATATTTATGCAATCTCTATGAAAAATACCAAATTCATACACTATCTAGCTGACTTTGTGGTGCTTCGGTCAAATGCTTATGAATTTTGAATGCAACTTCATATCAACGTGGGATTTTCTGTAACACTGCAGATGTATGCTGAAGCAAAGAAAAACCTCTTTGTCAAATTAAAAATTGCCTAAAATGGAGAAAAAATTAAGAATTATTTTCTCTTTTCCTTTTGTCTCTAGGTCCGTGAGCTTTCAAGGGAGATAATAGAGGTGTGAGACCATAAGCTTATAGTAAATGCAAAATATCAAACCTCTGGCTGTTGTAGTGTCCGAGAAGAAGATTTTTAAAAAAAAACACCTATATAAGTCTATGTAAAACTGTGAGCCCCGGGGCGGGGACAAATTTGACCCCAGGGTCACCATTTGAACAAACTTAGTAGAGGACCATAAGCTGATGCTACATGTAATACATGAGGTCTGTGCCTTGTGGTTTCAGAGAAGAAGATTTTTTAAAAAAACTTCCTATATGTCTATATGAAAAACATGCAAAACCTTAATATACAAACTCTGGACCCCCGGGGCACGGCCATTTTTGACCCTGGGGACTTTATTTGAACAAACTTAATAGCCTAGGTGTTGGCGATCATTTTAAAAGAAAAACTGTTGAAATCTGTCCAGCGGTTCTGGAGAATAAGATTTTTTAAAGTTTCGACCATATATGGTAATGGCAGCCAGTAGAGCTAAAAATCATTGTCATGCAATTTAGTAGTAAATTGTGCACTAAAAGTGATCACAATAAATGTGACGAGAAGAGTGGTTGCCCGAAAAATCTGCAGAATGATGACATAATCGGTAAAAACAACATTTCATTACATTACACATTAGCCTAACCACAATATGTGTTTGTTTAAATCACTCGCAAGGTCTCACACACTACACTACACTAAACTACACTACACTGCATAGGATAGCATAGCATAGCATAGCATAGCATAGGATAGGATAGGATAGGATAGCATAGCATAGCATAGCATAGCATAGCATAGCATAGCATAGCATAGCACACAGCACAGCACATTTTTAAAACATTTTTTTTTTATTATTAAAACAATTTCTGTCAAATTTACAGGCGATGAGTATAGAGAAGCCCACGCATGTATGTCAACACAAGAACCCGTTACGATAAGTAACATGGCAACAGACGGCGACAGTCATGCATATTTGGACGCACGAGATGCTCAACAACGGAAATAGAAAGGTCAGCTGATGTTATACACCTAACCAAATCAATGAAAAAAATAATTAAACAAGAGGCCCAAGAGGGCCTGTGGACGCTCTACTGGCTAATATGGCTCTTATGACATCAATGAAGCAAGCGACTATCGTTTTAAAGAGGCAAAATATAGCCATAACTCCGCCATTACTGGTCTGATCTGGCTGGTTTTCCAAGTTAATAAAAAAAAAAAATGAAAAAAAAAAAAAAATGAAAAAAAATTAAAATAAATAAATAAATCAATAAAAATAAAAAATAAAATAAAAAAAACAATAATAAAAAAACAAAAAAAAACAACATTTAAAACAAAATAATAAAAAATAAAATAAAAAATAAAATTAAAAAAAAATATTAAAAAGTAAAGAAATTAAAATTTTTAAAACAAGCATTGATGTACAACTGTGACCCCCGCGGGGCGGTGCCAGATGTGACCCCATTTGTGTCACCATTTGAACAAAATTGGTAAAGGACCATAAGCTTATAGCAACAGCAATATATTAGACCTCTGGCTCTTGCAGTTTCCGAGAAGAAGATTTTTTAAGTCTTTTTTCCTATACATGTCTATGTAAAACATGTGACTCTTGGAGCGGGGCCAAATGTGACCCCAGGGTCACCATTTGAACAAAGTTGGTAAAGGACCATAAGCTTATAATAAATGTAAAATATCAAACCTTTGGCTCTTGAAGTTTCCGAGAAGAAGATTTTTTATAAAAAAATCCTATATAAGTCTATGTAAAACTGTGACCCTCGGGGCGGGGACAAATTTGACCCCAGGGTCCCCATTTGAACAAACTTAGTAGAGGACCATAAGCTGATGCTACATGTAATACATGCGAGCTCTGTGCCATGTGGTTCCAGAGAAGAAGATTTTTTTCAGATTTTCACTATACAAGCCTATGTAAAGCTGTGACCCCCGGGGTGGGGCCAAATGTGACCCCTGGGTCACCATTTGAACAAACTTGGTAGAGGACCACAAGCTTATAGCAAATGCAAAATATTAAACCTCTGGCTCTTGCAGTTTCAGAGAAGAAGATTTTTTAAGTTTTTCCCTATACATGTCTATATAAAACGTGTGACCCTTGGGGCGGGGCCAAATGTGACCCCAGGGTCACCATTTGAACAAAGTTGGTAAAAGACCATAAGCTTATAGTATATGCAAAATATCAAACCTGGCTGTTGTAGTTTCCGAGAAGAAGATTTTTTTAAAAAAAAATAATATATAAGTCTATGTAAAACTGTGACCCCCGGGGCGGGGACAAATTTGACTCCAGGGTCACCATTTGAACAATCTTAGTAGAGGACCATAAGCTGATGCTACATGTAATACATGAGAGCTCTGTGCCTTGTGGTTTCAGAGAAGAAGATTTTTTTAAATTTTTCCTATTATGTCTATATGAAAAACATGCAAAACCTCAATATACAAACATTGGACCCCCGGGCACGGCCATTTTTGACCCCGGGGACTTTATTTGAACAAACTTGATAATCTAGGCGTTGGCGATCATTTTAAAAGAAAAAACTGTAGAAATCTGTCCAGCGGTTTTAGAGAAGATTTTTTAAGGTTTCGACCATATATGGTAATGGCAGCCATCTTGGATGTAGCGCTGACCTAATTTTAACAAATCTAAAAAGCATTCATCTAAGGATCATCCATGTGAAGTTTGGTCAAAATTAGCCAAGCGGTTTCTGAGGAGAAGTCGTTTGAAGAAAAGTTAACGCACGACAGACGACAGACGGACGACGGACGGACGACGGACATCACAGCATCCCATAAGCTCTGCTGGCCCTTGGCCAGTAGAGCTAAAAATACAATATAGCATTTTTCAACAAATCAAGGGTCATAACCTGTCGTTACTAACTAGATCTAGCTGGTTTTCGAACTTGTCCAAAATTTCATTGATATACCATGCTTTGCACAACTAGACATCATACTGAGGCTTTCTGCCAAATTTTGTAGAAATCCAAAAAGCCATTTAGGAGGAGTAGCGCCGACAAGAAATTTAAAGTAAAAATGTCAAAGTTCCATAACTCCGTCATAAATCAGCAAACTGGAACAAAAGCGCATTATGCACAACTAGACTTCTTACCGATGCTTCCTGGCAATTTTCGTCGAAATCCAACAAGGCGTTTAGGAGGAGTAGCGCTGACAAGAAATTAAAAAAAAAATGTCAATGGGCTGTAAATCCACCAAAAATCAATGAACCAGAAAAAAATGCAATAGGCACAGCAATGCTTCCTGCTAACACGGCGTTAACACCAAAAACAAATTAAAACAAAAAAATAATGAAATAAGAAAATTAAAATAATAAAAAAAAAATAATCAAGAAATTTAAAAAAAAAATGTCAAGGGGCTGTTACTCTATCAAAAATCAATGAACCGGAAAAACAATGCAATAGGCACAGCAATGCTTCCTGCTAACAGGGCGTTAACACAAAAAAAAAATAATGAAATAAGAAAATAAAAAAATAAAAATATTAAAAAATAAAAAAAAAAAACAATGAAAAAAATTCAAACAAAAGAAATAATTTAAAAAAAATATATATATTTTTTTAATTTAAACAAAAAATTACTATTAATAAAAAAAAAGGCAAAACATCTGGTAAAGTTTGGTAAAGGTCAGATGAAAAATGAAAGCCGTATCGTATTAACGAGGCTGAATATAGCATTTTTAACTAAATCAAGGGCCATAACTCCACTGATGCACTAACGAAGACACAACTACGTCAAAATAGAATATGTTTTCTTCCAAAGATTAAGTTATAAATTATGTTTAAAACATCTAGTGCATAATTATAGTTCATGAGAAAGTGATGTAAATGTAACAATTAAAGTTATCTGCCCTTTGCTTGGAGGGTCAAGGTCACTTCCACCATTGCTTTGTCACGTTGCGATGTACCACTCAAGATGCAACTATAAGCAAAATTTTAAAGGTCTACTGCATACAGTTTGTGAAAAAGAGACCTAAACGCAAAAGTTGAACCAAAAAATTATTAACTTATCTGCCCTTTGCTTCGAAGGTCAAGGTCACTTCCACATTTGCTTTGTCACGTTGCCATGTACCACCCAAGATACAACTATAAGCAAAGTTTGAAAGATCTAGTGCATACAGTTTGTGAAAAAGTGACCTAAACGCAAAAGTTGAACCTAAAAATTAGTAAGTTATCTGCCCTTTGCTTGGAAGGTCAAGGTCACTTTCACATTTGCTTTGTCACGTTGCGATGTACCACCCATGATACAGCTATAAGCAAAGTTTGAAAGGTCTAGTGCATACAGTTTGTGAGAAAATGACCTAAACACAAAACTTGAACCTAAAAATAAGTAAGTTATCTGCCCTTTGCTTGGAGGGTCAAGGTCACTTCCATATTTGCTTTGTCACATTGCGATGTACCACCCATGATACAACTATAAGCAAAGTTTGAAAGGTCTAGTGCATACAGTTTGTGAGAAAATGACCTAAACGCAAAACTTGAATTTTGACGACGCCGCCGCCGGAAAAGCAAAACCTACGTCTCTTTTTTTCTTCGAAAAGGCGAGACAAAAGTGCAAACCAAAAAAATATACTAATAATTAAAAAAAAGGCAAAACATCGTAAATTTTGATAAAGATCAGATGAAAAATGAAAGCCCTATTGTATTAATGAGGCAAAATATAGCAATATTTTTAACTAAATCAAGGGCCATAACTCCGCTGTTACTGGTCCGACCTGGCTGGTTTTCGAACTTGTGTGAGCTTTTATTGATATTAACAATCTGCTAAAGTTTGGTAAAGATCGGATGAAAAATAGTTTGGTAAAGATCGGATGGAAAATGAAGGCTCTTGGCCAGTAGAGCTAAAAATCATAAGCTCCAAAAAGTAGGTCAAGGTCATAGATGAAATCCAGGCATCCAAAAGGATGCATTACCCAATACACAACTATGTCAAAACAGAATATGTTTTCTTCCAATGATTAAGCTATAAATTAGGTTTAAAACATCTAGTGCATAATAATAGTTCATGAGAAAGTGATGTAAATGTAACAATTAAAGTTATCTGCCCTTTGCTTGGATTGTGAACGTCACATCCACATTTGCTTTGTCACGTTGCAATGTACCACTCAAGATACAACTATAAGCAAAGTTTGAAAGGTCTTAGTGCATACAGTTTGTAAAAAAGTGACCTAAATGACAAAATTGAAGGTAAAAAGTATAAGGTTATCTGCCCTTTGCTTGAAGGGTCAAGGTCACTTTCACATTTGCTTTGTCACGTTGCGATGTACAACTCAGGGTACAACAATAAGCAAAGTTTTGAAGGTCTAGTGCATACAGTTTGTGAAAAAGTGACCTAAAGGCAAAAGTTGACCTAAAAATTATTAAGTTATCTGCCCTTTGCTTGGAGGGTCAAGGTCACATCCACATTTGCTTTGTCACGTTGCGATGTACCACCCATGATACAACTATAAGCAAAGTTTGAAAGGTGTAGTAAAAAAGTGACCTAAACGCAAAAGTTGAACCTAAAAATTATTAAGTTATCTGCCCTTTGCTTTGACGGTCAAGGTCACTTCCACATTTTCTTTGTCACGTTGTGATGTACCACCCAAGATACAACTATAAGCAAAGTTTGAAAGGTCTAGTGCATACAGTTTGTGAGAAAAGGACCTAAACGCAAAAATTGAATGTTGACGCCGCCGCCACCGGAAAAGCAACACCTATGTCTGTTTTTTTCTTCGAAAAGGCGAGACAACAAGAGGCCCAAGAGGGCCTGTGGACGCTCTACTGGCTAAAACAGCTCTTATAGATTTAGATAGATATAGCTAGATATAGCTCTCTTCTACTATAGATTTAACAAAGGAAAATACAATATAGCATTTTTCAACAAATCAAGGGCCATAACTCTGTTATTACCAACAAGATCTAGCTGGTTTTCGAAATTGTCCAAGATTTCATTGATATACCACGCTTTGCACAACTAGACATCATACTGAGGCTTCCTGCCAAATTTCATAGAAATCCAACAAGCAGTTTAAGAGCAGTAGTGCCGACAAGAAATTTAAAATAAAAATGTCAAAGGGCCATAACTCCGTCAAAAATCAGCGATCTGAAACAAAAGCGTGATATGCACAACTAGACATCTTACCGATGCTTCCTGCCAAGTTTCCTACAAATTCAACAAGGCATTTAGGATGAGTAGCGCTGTCAAGAAATTTTAAAGTAAGTATCAATTAATTAAAAAGATAATGAAAAAAAAAAATCAATATTTTTTTTTTTAAATCAATCAAAAAAAAAAATCAAAGAAAAAAAATCAAGGAAAAAAAATTGAAAAAAAATTGAAAAAAAATAAATCAAACTAAAAACAAAAAAAATAATTAAACAAGAGGTCAATGACCTTGAAGCTCTACCGATTGATTTTGATTTCAGGAAGTAGTCGCTACAGACTTGTTTTTTAGCCGTGGCGGCCATCTTGAATTTCCGGCCGACCTGAAATTTTGCCAGGATCAATTAGACATCAAGAGCAACAATCCTGTGAAGTTTCATGAAAATCCACCAAGTAGTTTCAGAGGAGTAGTCGCTACAAGTTTTCATCATATAACTCTATGTAAACAAAGATGGCCACTGGCAGCAATGTTTAAAGTCGAATCAAAACAATTTTAGACAAAGACTAACATCATGTCATGCTGATCATTTTACAAAAAGTCCCATATCAATATCAATTATAGTTTTCAAAAAGTAGTCGCTACAAACTTGTATTTTGAAAATCTATTTTTAGCCATGGCAGCCATCTTGAATTTCCGGCCGACCTGAAATTTTGCTAGGATCAATTAGACATCAAGAGCAACATTCCTGTGAAGTTTCATGAAAATCCGTCAAGTAGTTTTAGAGGAGAAGTCGCAACAAGTTTTCATTATATAACTCTATGTAAACAAAGATGGCCACTGGCAGCCATGTTTAACGTCGAATCAAAATAATGTTTGACTCTGATAAGCATCATGTCATGCTGATCATTTTACAAAAAGTCCCATATCAATACCACTTATAGTTTTCAAGACGTAGTCGCTACAAACTTCTTTTTAAAAATCTATTTTTAGCTGTGGCGGCCATCTTGCTAGGATAAATTAGACATTAAGAGCAATATTCCTGTAAAGTTTCATGAAAATCCGCCAAGTAGTTTCAGAGGAGTAGTCGCTACAAGTTTTTACTATATATAATTCTATGTAAACAAAGATTGCTGCTGGCAGCCATGTTTAACGTTGAATCAAAACAATTTTTGACAAGGACCAACATCATATCATGCTGATCATTTTATAAAAAGTCCCATATCAATATCACTTATAGTTTTCAAGAAGTAGTCGCTACAAACTTGTTTTTTAAAAACCTATTTTTAGATCTGGCGGCCATCTTGGATTTCACATCAACATGAATTTTTGCTAGGATCAACTAGACTTCATGGGCAACATTTCTGTAAAGTTTCATGAAAATCCATTCAGTAGTTTCAGACGGACGACGGACGCCGCACCACGGCATAAGCTCTGCTGATCTCTGATCAGTAGAGCTAAAAAACTGTTACCCATGTGGCGCGTCCAAATTTGACACCAGGGTCACCATTTGAACAAACTTGGTAGAGGACCATAAGCTGATGCTACGTGTAATACATGAGAGATCTGTGCCATGTGGTTCCAGAGAAGAAGATTTTTTTCAGTATTTGCCGAGGCGTCCGTGGCCGAGTGGTTAACGTCTCTGACTTGAAATCACTTGCCCCTCACCACTGTAGGTTCGATCCCTCAGGGGCCTAGGAATCTTTATGTGAGGAAGCTATCCAGCTGGCTTACGGAACGCCGGTGGTTCTACCCAGGTGTCCGCCCATGCACGAAAATTGCCCGGAGGGGCACCTGGTGTCTTCCTCCACCAATGGAAGCTGGAAAGTCGCCATATGACCTTAGCTGTTGGTGCGACTATACAATCCAATTCAATCAATCAATCATTTTTTGCCTATACAAGCCTAAGTGAAACTGCGACCCCCAGGGTGGGGCCAAATGTGACCAATGGGTCACCATTTGAACAAATTGGTAGAAGAAAACCATAAGCTTATAGCAAATGCAAAATATTAAACCTCTGGCTCTTGCAGTTTCAGAGAAGAAGATTTTTAAATTTTTCCCCATACATGTCTATGTAAAACATGTGACCCTTGGGGCGTGGTCAAATGTGACCCGACGGTCACCATTTGAATAAACTTGGTAAAGGACCATAAGCTTATAGCAAATGCAAAATATTAAACCTCTGGCCCTTGCAGTTTCAGAGAAGAAGAATTTTTTTCCGTTTTTCCCTATACAAGCATTTATGTAAAACTGTGACCCCCGGGGCGGGGCCAGATGTGACCAATGGGTCACCATTTGAACAAAATTGGTGAAGGACCATAAGCTTATAGCAACAGCAAAATATTAAACCTCTGGCTCTTGCAGTTTCAGAGAAGAAGATTTTTTAAGTTTTTCCCGATACATGTCTATGTAAAACATGTGACCCTTGGGGCGGGGCCAAATGTGACCCCAGGGTCACCATTTGAACAAACTTGGTAAAGGACCATGGGTCACCATTTGAACAAACTTGGTAAAGGACCATAAGCTTATAATAAATGTAAAATATCAAACCTCTGGCTCTTGTAGATTCCGAGAAGAAGATTTTTAAAAAAAAATCCTATATAAGTCTATGTAAAACTGTGACCCTCGGGGCGGGGACAAATTTGACCCCAGGGTCACCATTTGAACAAACTTAGTAGAGGACCATAAGCTGATGCTACATGTAATACTTGAGAGCTCTTTGCCATGTGGTTCCAGAGAAGAAGAATTTTTTCAGTTTTTTCCTATACAAGCCTACGTAAAACTGTGATCCCCGGGGTGGGGCCAAATGTGACCCCTGGGTCACCATTTGAACAAACTTGGTAGAGGACCACAAGCTTATAGCAAATGCAAAATATTAAACCTCTGGCTCTTGCAGTTTCAGAGAAGAAGATTTTTTAAGTTTTCCCTTATACATGTCTATGTTAAACATGTGACCCTTGGGGCGGGGCCAAATGTGACCCGAGGGTCACCATTTAAACAAACTTGGTAAAGGACCATTAGCTTATAGTAAATGCAAAATATCAAACCTCTGGCTGTTGTAGTTTCCGAGAAGACGATTTAAAAAAAAAACAACCAAATAAGTCTATGTAAAACTGTGACCCCCCGGGCGGGGACAAATTTGACCCCAGGGTCACCATTTGAACAAACTTAGTAGAGGACCATAAGCTGATGCTACATGTAATACATGAGGTCTGTGCCTTGTGGTTTCAGAGAAGAAGATTTTTTAAAAAAACTTCCTATATGTCTATATGAAAAACATGCAAAACCTCAATATACAAAGTCTGGACCCCCCGGGGCACGGTCATTTTTGACCCTGGGGACTTTATCTGAAAAAACCTAATAGCCTAGGCATTTGCGATCATTTTAAAAGAAAAACTGTTGAAATCTGTCCAGCGGTTCTGGAGAAGAAGATTTTTTAAGGTTTGACCATATATGGTAATGGCAGCCATCTTGGACATAGCGCTGACCTAATTTTAACAAATCTAAAAAGCATTCATCTAAGGATCATCCATGTGAAGTTTGGTCAAAATTAGCCAAGCGGTTTCTGAGGAGAAGTCGTTTGAAGAAAAATTAACGGACGACAGACGACAGATGACAGACAGACAACGGACGACAGACAACACACCATCCCATAAGCTCTGCTGGCCGTTGGCCAGTAGAGCTAAAAATCATTGTCATGCAATTTAGTAGTAAATTGTGCACTAAAAGCGATCACAATAAATGTGACGAGAAGAGTGGTTGCCCGAAAAATCTGCAGAATGATGACATAATCGGTAAAAACAACATTTCATTACATTACACATTACCCTAACCACAATATGTGTTTGTTTAAATCACTCGCAAGTACTCACACACTACACTTCACTACACTACACTGCATAGGATAGGATAGGATAGCATAGCATAGCATTAACAGCACACCCAGCATTGCTATGCTATGTGCTATTCAGTGGTATATGCTATGATATGCTATGCTGTATGCTATGCTATGATGTGTGCTATGCTATGATGTGTGCAATGCTATGATATGATGTGTGCTATGCTATGCTATATGATGTGTGCTATGCTATGATATGATGTGTGCTATGCTATGATGTGTGCTATGTTATGCTATGCTATGCTATGCTATGATGTGTGTTATGATGTGTGCAATGCTATGATATGATGTGTGCTATGCTATGATGTGTGCTTATGCTATGATATGTGTGCTATGATATGTGTGCTATGCTATGATGATGTGTGCTATGATATGATGTGTGCAATGCTATGATATGATGTGTGATATGCTATGCTATGCTATGCTATGTTATGATGTGTGCTATGATGTGTGCTATGCTATGATGTGTGCAATGCTATGATATAATGTGGGCTATGCTACAATGTGTGTGCTATGCTATGTTATGATGTGTGCTATGATATTATGTGTGCTATGCTGTACTGTGCTATGCTATGCTGCAATGATGTACTTTGCTATGTTATGATGTTTGCTATGCTATGCTGTGCTGTGCTGTGCTATGCTATGCTATGTTATGATGTGTGTTATGATGTGTGCTATGCTATGATGTGTGCTATGCTGTACAATGTACTGTGCTATGTTATGAGGTATGCTATTCTATGCTATGCTGTGCTGTGCTATGCTATGCTATGCTATGTTATGCTAGAAAGTCGCATTTCTCTTCACCGGTCATAAATTAGCTACCCAGAATCCTTTGCGATGTGTGTACCTTATGATTACCAAGGCGGCACTAATTAATAGAACCGGAATTCTTTACAATTTTTTCTGATTTTTTCTGACTAAAGAACCCATCGATGTATTAATATAATCAACAGCAGAATAGTAAAATGTGTTACAAAAAACGATTAATTAAAAATGTAATTCTAATTTCCAGTATAAGAATTACGAATTGAATTTTATCTTCAGTCACCACAAAGTAGGTAAAAGGAAACGCCAAATGACTATACATTATCCGGGCATTTGAAGTTTCCTTAAAATTGTCTTCTGCTTCGATTTTTTAATAGTTATTGAATAATAATGCATTAAATTGACTGCAAAAGTGTACATTAATACTGAAGGTAAATCGCGGCGATGGCCTGCGATTTCACACCGGGTAAAGCGGTGTGCGAATCAAAACGGATCACGGCGAATCGCTGTGATTGTGTCGCGGCGGTCAAACGTTACTGTCCCCACGTTGAGTGGACTGTCCGCCGTTCGCGGGGACAAAATCAGTGTGTCCGCGGTGAGATAAAATCCCCGCGTTGAGTGTGATTAATCGTAATTCGCGTGGTAGCAACTGTACTTGAATGAATGAATGGTGTTTTATGGCACGTCGACACATAAATAGGTCATAATGTGCACAAAAATTGATAAACAAGAGGCCCAAGAGGGCCTGTGGACGCTCTACTGGCTAACATGACTCTTATAACATCAATGAAGCGAGTGACTGCCATTTATGTTTTACTGGAAGTTTCGGGCAAAAAATAGCTTTTTGACTAAATCAAGGGCCATAACTAAAGAATGTGGTAATAAAGCTTGGCAAAGATCAGATGAAAAATAAAGGCCCTACCGTATTAACGAGGCAAAATATAGCATTTTTAACTAAATCAAGAGCCATAACTCCTCTGTTACTGGTCCGACTGGTCCAACATAGAAAAAGAAAATTAAAAAAAAAGAAAATTAAAAAAAAAAATTAAAATTAAAAAAAAATTAAAAAAAAAAAAAAATCCAAAAAAATTAAAAAAAAGAAAAAAATTAAAAAAAAAAAAAAAAAAAAAGGAAAAAAAAAAAGAAAGCCATAAAACCTGCTGAAGTTTGGCTAAGATCATAGGCATAATAATACATGAGAGCTCTGTGCCATGTGGTTCCAGAGAAGAAGATTTTTTTCAGTTTTTCCCTATACAAGCCTATGTAAAACTGTGACTCCCGGGATGGGGCCAAATGTGACCCCTGGGTCACCATTTGAACAAACTTGGTAGAGGACCACAAGCTTAAAGCAAATGCAAAATATTAAACCTCTGGCTCTTGCAGTTTCAGAGAAGAAGATTTTTTAAGTTTTTCCCTATACATGTCTATGTAAAACATGTGACCCTTGGGGCGGGGCCAAATGTGACCCGAGGGTCACCATTTGAACAAACTTGGTAAAGGACCATAAGCTTATAGTAAATGCAAAATATCAAACCTCTGGCTGTTGTAGTTTCCGCGAAGAAGATGAAGAAAAAAATCCTATATAAGTCCATGTAAAATTGTGACCCCCGGGGCGGGGACAAATTTGACCCCAGGGTCACCATTTGAACAAACTTAGTAGAGGACCATAAGCTGATGCTACATGTAATACATGAGAGCTCTGTGCCATGTGGTTCCAGAGAAGAAGATTTTTTTCAGTTTTTCCCTATACAAGCCTATGTAAAACTGTGACCCCCCGGGGTGAGGCCAAATGTGACCCCTGGGTCACCATTTGAACAAACTTGGTAGAGGACCACAAGCTTAAAGCAAATGCAAAATATTAAACCTCTGGCCCTTGCAGTTTCAGAGAAGATTTTTTAAGTTTTTCCCTATACATGTCTATGTAAAACATGTGACCCTTGGGGCGGGGCCAAATGTGACCCGTGGGTCACCATTTGAACAAACTTGGTTAAGGACCATAAGCTTATAGTAAATGCAAAATATCAAACCTCTGGCTGTTGTAGTTTCCGCGAAGAAGATTTTTTAAAAAAAATTCTATATAAATCTATGTAAAACTGTGACCCCAAGGGCGGGGACAAATTTGACCCCAGGGTCACCATTTGAACAATCTTAGTAGAGGACCATAAGCTGATGCTACATGTAATACATGAGAGCTCTGTGCCTTAAGGTTTCAGAGAAGAAGATTTTTTAAAGTTTTTTCCTATATGTCTATATGAAAAACATGCAAAACCTCAATACAAACTTTGGACCCCCGGGGCACGGCCATGTTTGATCCCGGGGACTTTATTTGAACAAATTTGATAGTCTAGGCATTGGCGATCATTTTAAAAGAAAAACTGTTGAAATCTGTCCAGCGGTTCTGGAGAAGAAGATTTTTTAAGGTTTCGATCATATATGGTAATGGCAGCCATCTTGGATGTAGGGCTGACCTAATTTTAACAAATCTAAAAAGCATTCACCTAAGGATCATCCATGGGAAGTTTGGTCAAAATTAGCCAAGCGGTTTCTGAGGAGAAGTCGTTTGAAGAAAAGTTAACGGACGGAGGACGGAGGACGGAGGACGGACGACGGAAGACGGACAACACACCATCCCATAAGCTCTGCTGGCCCTTGGCCAGTAGAGCTAAAAATTAAATATTAATTAAAAATTAATGTAAATATATAAAGATAAAACTATTAAAAAATAAGGGATGATAAGGTGTAATATAAACTATGTATGTAAATAAACAAATGCCCGTCAACGGGTATATAAGCAAGTAAATATATATAGGAACACATTACAATGATTTATATAGTCTGATCTCTTTCAGGAAATCTAAAACAAGACTAAAATCTACAGTATCAAATAACTCTTTCATAGTATTAACATTGTAGTACCTTTGACGCATAGGATCAAAGTCTACACATTCCAATAAGATGTGTTTGACCGTTAACGGTGCAAAGCAGGGTATACATTCTGGTAATTGCTCACCATGTAATAAATATGAATAAGTATAACGTGTATGCCCTATCCTGCACCGGGCTAGGACAACTTCCTCTCGACGAATGGGTCTACTAGAAGAACGCCATTCTCCGAGCAACGGTTTAATTGGATGGAGTTTATTGTTAACCGACAAATCCCAAGCGGCTTGCCAAGAGTTACGAATATATGTGTTAATACAACTTTTAAAATCAGTATAAGGTAACTTGGTATTAGTTATATGTAAATCTAATGCTGCCTTAGCAGCACTATCAGCTCTATCATTACCACGTATTCCTACATGGCTTGGAAGCCAGCAGAAAATAATAACATTATCAATTATAAGAGAATTGTACTTTTCTAAAAGTTGAAGCACAACTGGGTTATCATGTTTCATATTACCCAGTGCTTGAAGAGATGAAAGGGAATCAGAAAATATTACAAAATGGTCATCATCAGATTCCTGAATATAATTTAAGGCAAGTTCAATTGCCTTAAGTTCAGCTGAAAAGATAGAGGCCTTGTCAGGCAGGCGGCTCTTTATGCTGTGTTTGTGAACAACAGCTGCTGCAGCTACCTTATTTCCATCTTTAGAGCCATGTGTGTAGATATGTTGAAAGTTACTGTATTTCGATTTAATTTCATTAAATTTGCTTTGAAAGACAGTAGGGTCTGTGCTGGATTTGTTATTATTACAAAGATCAAAAATAATTGTTGGTGTTTCCAAAGTCCACGATGGAATTTGTGGTACTTTGTACTTGGCAATCAAATTTAGGTCGATTTCAGTGTCTCTTAATTTTGGTTTAATACGAAGACCAAATGGTCGAATGGCCTTCGGTTTTCGATCAAAAAGAGGTTCACAACTAGGATTAAAAACATTATCGAAAGTTGGGTTTGAAGGGTTAGACTTTAATTTAATGGCGTATTGAAGAGCTAATTTGTCCCGTCTATGAGACAGTGATGGTTCATTAGCTTCAACATATAGACTTTCGGCTGGTGATGTACGAAAGGCACCTAAGGCGAGTCGTAATCCTTGATTATGTATAGGGTCGAGCATCTGCAAGTACGACTTGCGAGTCGATCCATATACTATCGAGCCGTAGTCCAGCTTGGATCTGATAAGAGATCTGTAAAGTCGCAAGAGGACTTTTCGATCTGCTCCCCAATTAGTGTTTGCAACAACTTTAAGTAAGTTAAGAGCTTTAAGGCATTTGGCCTTCAAGTATTTAAGGTGTGGTATAAACGTTAATTTACGGTCGAAAATAAGATCAAGGAATTTTATCTCATCCACTACTGGTATTGGTGACCCATCCAGTGTTAGATGAGGGTCTTCATGATGTTTACGAAGTTGACAAAAGTGCATACAATTAGTTTTAGACTTAGAAAATATAAACAACTTTCATCAGACCAGGTCTGAAGTTTATTTAGACATTGTTGTAATTGTCTCTCGATAGTATTCATGTAACATCTGTCAAAGATATTACAAACACTTTGGCAGAAACTTTTTCAAAAAATTCTTCTTCTGAAAATTGTCAACCAAATTTTCTGAAAAATGAGAAACTAAAAGAACAGAAGAAGCTGAACTTCAAGTCAAAAAACTTGGAGAAATACAATAAACTATTCACTCTCAAAGAACTTCGAGAGTCCCTTAAAAAGGCTCATGATACATCAGCTGGTCCTGATGATATCCATTATCAATTACTAAAACATTTACCTGAATCTTGTCTCTCTACCCTTCTTGATATATTTAATAAGGTTTGGGTGACAGGAAACTTCCCCGATTCTTGGCGGGAAGCAATCGTTATTCCAGTCCCCAAACCTGGAAAGGATCATACGGACCCAATAAATTATCGTCCTATTGCTTTAACGAGTTGTATATGTAAAACCACCGAACGAATGATTAATGAGAGACTCGTTTGGTACCTGGAGTCCAACAAGCTGATAATAAAGTATCAAAGTGGATTCCGGCGCCAACGAGGCACAACAGACAATCTCATTCGATTTGAATCATTTATTAGGGAAGCTTTCATAAAAAAGAACATCTAGTCGCTGTATTTTTTGACTTGGAGAAAGCTTATGATACTGCATGAAAGTACGGTATTATGAATGATCTTCATGACCTTGGTCTTAGAGGCCAATTACCCTTTTTTATAGAGAAATTCTTAGATGATAGACAATTTCGTGTCCGAATGGGTTCAACCCTCTCTGATATTCATGAACAGGAGATGGGTGTTCCACAGGGCAGCATACTCTCTGTCACTCTTTTTAATATAAAGATTAACAGTATAGTAAAATGCATCAATCCAGGTGTGGATTGTTCGCTATACGTTGACGACTTTGTTATATGTTATCGTGCAAAAAAACTGTACTTGAAAACTATAATAAAACACCTAGCATAGCACACAGCACACAGCACAGCACATTTTTAAATATTTTTTTTTATTATTAAAACAATTTCTGTTAAATTTACAGGCGATGAGTATAGAGAAGCCCACGCATGTATGTCAACACAAGAACCCATTTCGATAAGTAACATGGCAACAGACGGCGACAGTCATGCATTCATGCATTTTTGGGCGCACAAGATGCTCAACAACAACAGGGTGCTGATACGGAAAAAGAAAGGTCAGCCGATGTTATACACCTAACCAAATCAATCAAAAAAATAATTAAAAAAGCAAATTTTAGTAAAAAAATTTTCCCAGCAAAAAACAAAAAAGACCGACAATACATACAGAATAGATTTTCTAAAGATATCAGTGACCGCGTACACATGGAGTACAAAAAATTGCACGCAGAAGTGGGCAGTAACATATATCTACTTAAAAGAAAAGCAAAATTATTGAAGACAGCAACTGTCAAATGCATTTCTGAAAAGTGTGCGAAGCATGTCGTAAAAATTCATTTGTTTGTTCGGGATTACCACCTTCAAATTACTGGCAGCCTAGTTTTTTGCCAAATGCAAAGAAATAGCTTGAAATTAAAGGTTCAGACAGAACATTGCTAATGATGTGCCTCGATATCAGGCTCGGTAAATTGGCAATTGAAAAAACTCAATTTCATGCAGATACCAACAAGCTGAAGGCATCTCATCGGGGATATAATGTCTCGAGTCCAAAGGATGTCACTTTTCGACGAAATGCAAAAGGTCGAAAACTAAGTGCAGCCACCTGACTGAATGATGGTCGTGCAAATTCAGCACTAGAACAAGCAGCTGCAGTTGGTGCACCACACCGAGAAAACACGAAGGTTTTGCGCACTTTAAAACAATTGCAGGACAAAAATGCCTTCGACAAATTGAGACAAAAATCACAAAAATACAAAACAAGACAGTACCAAAAAAATTAGAACAAGAGGCCCAAGAGGGCCTGTGGACGCTCTACTGGCTCAAGATAAAGTTTATGAATAAGGGGCCATAAGTCTTTCAAAAATCATTCAACCAGAACATGGCAATGACAGGTGCAACTAGGCTTAGTACTGATCATTCTAGCCAAGATTTGCTGAAATCTGGCAAAGAGTTCAGAAGAGACTTATCTGGACAAAGTTTGTGTATTAAAACATTTAAAGGGTCACAACTCTGCCAAAAATCATTCAACCGAAATATGGCGATGATATGCACAACTGGGCTTGATACTGATCATCCTTGTCAAGTTTCGTCTATATCCAACCAGGGGTTCAGGAGAACTAGCCCGGAAAAAAATTGTGGTATCAAGAACCTTTAAAGGGCCATAACTCTGCCAAATATCTGTAAACTGGAACGCGACAATGACATGCACAAATAGGCTTGGAGCTGATCATCCCTGCAAGGTTTCATTGAAATCAGGCGAGGGGTTCAGGAGAAGTAGATCAAACAAAGTTTGTGTATGAAAAACCTTTAAAGGGCCATAATTCTGCCAAAATCATCATTTAACCGGAATACGACAATGATTTGCACAACTAGACATGGGATTGATCATCCCTAAAAAGCTTCGTTTAAATCCAGCCAGAGGTTCAGGAGAACTAGTCAGAACAAAGTTTGTGTATTAAAACCTTTAAAGGGCTATAACTCTGCCAAAATCATCAACTGGAACACGGTGACTATGTACAACTAGGCTTGGTACTGATCATCCCTGCAAAGTTTAAATGAAATCCGGCCAAATGAAGGCCCTTTCGTCTAAATGAGACCAAGATATAGCATATTTCAGAAAATCAAGGGCCACGACTCCGATGTAAATGTTCCAATCTGGATGGTTTTCGAACTCGTCCAAGCTTTCATTGATATTAACAATCTGGTAAAGTTTCTTAAAGATCGGATGAAAGATGAAGGCCCTATCGTCTTAACGAGGCAAAATATAGGATTTTTAACTAAATCAAGGGCCATAACTCCACTGTTACTGGTCCGATCTGGCTGGTTTTCGAACTTGACCGAGCTTTCATTGATATGAACAATCTCGTAAAGTTTCATTTCAGAAAGATCGCATGAAAAATGAAGGCCCTATCATCTTAACGAGGCAAAATATAGCATTTTTAACTAAATCAAGGGCCATAACTCCGCTGTTGCTGGTCCGATCTGGCTGGTCTTCGAAATAGTCCGAGCTTTCTTTTATATAAACAATCTGGTAAAGTTTGGTTTTCGAACTTGACTGAGCTTTTATTGATATTAACAATCTACTAAAGTTTCATAAAGATCGCATGAAAAACGAAGCACCTATCATCTTAACGAGGCAAAATATAGCATTTTCAAATAAATCGAGGGCCATAACTCATCTGTTACTGGTTTTTTCGAAGTTATCTGAGCTGTCATTGATATAAACAATCAGGTAAAGTTTTGTAAATATCAGATGAAAGATGAAGGCCCTATCGAATTAACGAGGCAAAATATAGCATTTTTAACTTATCAAGGGCCATAACTCTGCCGTTACTGGTCAGATCTGGCTGCTCTTTGAAATTGTCAGAGCTTTCATTCATATAAACAATCTGGTAAAGTTTGGTAATGATTGTATGAAAGATAAAGGCCCTATCGTCTTAACGATTCAAAATATAGCATTTTTAACTAAATCAAGGGCCATAACTCCGCTGTTAATGGTTCGATCTAGCTGGTTTTCGAACTTGTACGAGCTTTCATTTATATAAACAATCTCGTAAAGTGTGGTAAAGATTGGATGAAAGATGAAGGCCATATCGTCTTAATGAGGCAAAATATAGCATTTTTAACTAAATCAAGGGCAATAACTCCGCTGTTAACAGTCCGATCTAGCTGGTTTTCAAACTTGTCCGAGTTTTATTGATATTAACAATGTGTGCAAGTTTGATAAAGATCAAATAATAAATGAAGGTGCTATAGTGTTCACAAGGCTTAATATGGCATTTTTCAGCAAAACAAGGGCCATAACTCCAGTGAAATTATTCCGAACTTTCCGGTTTTCGAACTTGTCCTAGCTTTCATTGATATAAAGACACTGGCAAAGTTAAGTAAAGGTCCGATTAATACTGAAGGCCCTAGAGTGTTCACAAGGCAGAAAATAGCATTTTTCAGAAAAAACAAGGGCCATAACTCCGGTGTTACTGATCCGATTTAACTGATTTTCGAACTTGTCAGAGCTTTTATTGATATTAACAATCTGTGCAAGTTTGGTAAAGATCAAATAGTAAATGAATGTGCTAGAGTGTTCACAAGGCAGAAAATTGTTTTTCAGAAATAAACAAGGGCCATAACTCTGGTGTTACTGACCCAATTTAACTGATTTTCGAACTTGTCCAAGCTATCATTTGTATTAACAATCTGTGCAAGTTTGGTAACGATAAAATAATAAATGAAGGTGTTGGAGCGTTCACAAGGCAGAAAACAGCAATTTTTCAGAAAAAACAAGGGCCATAACTCCGGTGTTACTGATCCGATTTGGCTGGTTTTCGAACTTGTCCGAGCTTTCATTGATATTAACAATCTGTGCAAGTTTGGTAAAGATCAAATAATAAATGAAGGCGCTAGAGTGTTCACAAGGCTTAATATGGCATTTTTTCAGCAAAACAAGGGCCATAACTCCGGTGAAATTTATCCGATCCAGCTGGTTTTCGAACTTGTCCGAGCTTTCATTGATATAAAGACACTGGCAAAGTTTCGTAAAGATTCGATTAATAATGAAGGCCATAGAGTGTTCACAAGGCAAAAGTTAACAGACGGACAGACGACGGACGGACTGACGGACGGACGACGGACAACTCGCCATCCCATAAGCTCTGCTGGCCTTTTAAGAGGAGTAGCGCTGACAAAAAATTTAAAATAAAAATGTCAAAGGGCCATAACTCCCGTCAAAAATCAGCGAACTGGAACAAAAGCGTGAAATGCACAACTAGACATCTTACCGATGCTTCCTGCCAAGTTTCGTCGAAATTCAACAAGGCATTTAGGATGAGTAGCGTCAACAAGAAATGTTAAAGTAAGTGTCAAGTTATTAAAAAGATAATGAAAAAAATTTAAAAAAAAAAAAAATTCAACAAAAAAATTAATAATAAAAATGAACAAATTTAAAAAATAAAGAAAAAATAAGAAAAATTAAAACAATTAAAAAAATAAAAATGAAATTGAAAAAAATAAAATAAAATAAAGGTAGAGGACCATAAGCTGATGCTACATGTAATACATGAGAGCTCTGTGCCATGTGGTTCCAGAGAAGAAGATTTTTTTCAGTTTTTGCCTATAGAAGCCTAAGTAAAACTGTGACCCCCAGGGTGGGGCCAAATGTGACCAATGGGTCACCATTTGAACAAACTTGGTAGAAGACCATAAGCTTATAGCAAATGCAAAATAGTAAACCTCTGGCTCTTGCAGTTTCAGAGAAGAAGATTTTTTAAGTTTTTCCCAATACATGTCTATGTAAAACATGTGACCCTTGGGGCGGGGTCAAATATGACCCAAGGGTCACAATTTGAACAAAGTTGGTAAAGGACCATAAGCTTATACAGTTCCAGAGAAGAAGAATTTTTTCAGTTTTTATGTAAAACTGTGACCCCCGGGCCGGGGCCAGATGTGAGCCCAGGGTCACCATTTGAACAAAATTGGTAAAGGACCTTAAGCTTATAGCAAATGCAAAATATTAAACCTCTGGCTCTTGCAGTTTCAGAGAAGATTTTTTAAGTTTTTCCCTATACATGTCTATGTAAAACATGTGACCCTTGGGGCGGGGACAAATTTGACCCTAGGGTCATCATTTGAACAAACTTAGTAGAAGACCATAAGCTGATGCTACATGTAATAAATGAGAGCTCTGTGCCATGTGGTTCCAGAGAAGAAGAATTTTTTCAGTTTTCCCTATACAAGCTGTGACCCCCGGGGTGGGGCCAAATGTGACCCCTGGGTCACCATTTGAACAAACTTGTTAGAGAACCACAAGCATATAGCAAATGCAAAATATTAAACCTCTGGCTCTTGCAGTTTCAGAGAAGAATTTTTTTCAGTTTTCCCTATACAAGCTGTGACCCCCGGGGTGGGGCCAAATGTGACCCCTGGGTCACCATTTGAACAAACTTGTTAGAGAACCACAAGCTTATAGCAAATGCAAAATATTAAACCTCTGGCTCTTGCAGTTTCAGAGAAGAATTTTTTTTAAGTTTTTCTCCATACATGTCTATGTAAAACATATGACCCTTGGGGCGGGGCCAAATGTGACCCGAGGGTCACCATTTGAACAAACTTGGTAAAGGACCATAAGCTTATAGTAAATGCAAAATATCAAACCTCTGGCTGTTGTAGTTTCAGAGAAGAAGATTTTTTTTAAAAAAAATCCTATATAAGTCTATGTAAAACTGTGACCCCCGGGATGGGGACAAATTTGACCCCAGGGTCACCATTTGAACAAACTTAGTAGAGGACCATAAGCTGATGCTACATGTAATACATGAGAGCTCTGTGCCTTGTGGTTTCAGAGAAGATTTTTTAAAGTTTGTTCCTATGTCTATATGAAAAACATGTAAAACCTGAATATACAAACTTTGGACCCCCGGGGCACGGCCATTTTTGACCCCGGGGACTTTATTTGAACAATCTTGATAGTCTAGGTGTTGGCGATCATTTTAAAAGAAAAACTGTTGAAATCTGTCCAGAGGTTCTGGAGAAGAAGATTTTTTAAGGTTTCGACCATATATGGTAATGGCAGCCATCTTGGATGTAGCGTTGACCTAATTTTAACAAATCTAAAAAGCATTCATCTAAGGATAATCCATGTGAAGTTTGGTCAAAATTAGCCAAGCGGTTTCTGAGGAGAAGTCGTTTGAAGAAAAGTTAACGGACGGACGGACGACGGACGGACAACAGACAACGGAAGACGGACCACACCATCCCATAAGCTCTGCTGGCCCTTGGCCAGTAGAGCTAAAAAATAAAATAAAAAATAAAATTAAAAAATTTAAAACAAGCATTTATGTAAAACTGTGACCCCCCGTTGCGGGGCCAGATGCGACCCCAGGGACACCATTTGAACAAAACTGGTAAAGGACCAACAGCAAGATATTAAATCTCTGGCTCTTGCAGTTTCAGAGAAGAAGATTTTTTGTTTTTCCCTATACATGTCTATGTAAAACATGTGACCCTTGGGGCGGGGCCAAATGTGACCCCAGAGTCATCATTTGAACAAACTTGTTAAAGGACCATAAGCTTATAATGAATGTAAAATATCAAACCTCTGGCTCTTGTAGTTTCCGAGAAGAAGATTTAAAAAAAAAAAATCCTATGTAAGTCTATGTAAAACTGTGACCCTCGGGCGGGGACAAATTTGACACCAGGGTCACTATTTGAACAAACTTAGTAGAGGACCATAAGCTGATGCTACATGTAATACATGAGAGCTCTGTGCCTTGTGGTTTCAGAGAAGAAGATTTTTTAAAGTTTGTTCCTATGTCTATATGAAAAACATGCAAAACCTGAATATACAAACTTTGGACCCCCGGGGCACGGCCATTTTTGACCCCGGGGATTTTATTTGAACAATCTTGATAATCTAGGTGTTGGCGATCATTTTAAAAGAAAAACTGTTGAAATCTGTCCAGAGGTTCTGGAGAAGAAGATTTTTTAAGGTTTCGACCATATATGGTAATGGCAGCCATCTTGGATGTAGTGTTGACCTAATTTTAACAAATCTAAAAAGCATTCATCTAAGGATAATCCATGTGAAGTTTGGTCAAAATTAGCCAAGCGGTTTCTGAGGAGAAGTCGTTTGAAGAAAAGTTAACGGACGGACGGACGACGGACGGACAACGGACGACGGAAGACGGACCACACCATCCCATAAGCTCTGCTGGCCCTTGGCCAGTAGAGCTAAAAAATAAAATAAAAAATAAAATTAAAAAATTTAAAACAAGCATTTATGTAAAACTGTGACCCCCCGTTGCGGGGCCAGATGCGACCCCAGGGACACCATTTGAACAAAACTGGTAAAGGACCAACAGCAAGATATTAAATCTCTGGCTCTTGCAGTTTCAGAGAAGAAGATTTTTTGTTTTTCCCTATACATGTCTATGTAAAACATGTGACCCTTAAGGCGGGGCCAAATGTGACCCCAGAGTCATCATTTGAACAAACTTGTTAAAGGACCATAAGCTTATAATGAATGTAAAATATCAAACCTCTGGCTCTTGTAGTTTCCGAGAAGAAGATTTAAAAAAAAAAAATCCTATGTAAGTCTATGTAAAACTGTGACCCTCGGGCGGGGACAAATTTGACACCAGGGTCACTATTTGAACAAACTTAGTAGAGGACCATAAACTGATGCTATATGTAATATATGAGAGCTCTGTGCCATGTGGTTCCAGAGAAGAAGATTTTTTTCAGTTTTTCCCTATACAAGCCTATGTAAAGCTGTGACCCCCGGGGTGGGGCCAAATGTGACCCAGGGTCACCATTTGAACAAACTTGGTAGAGGACCACAAGCTTATAGCAAATGCAAAATATTAAACCTCTGGCTCTTGCAGTTTCAGAGAAGAAGATTTTTTAAGTTTTTCCCTATACATGTCTATATAAAACATGTGACCCTTGGGGCGGGGCCAAATGTGACCCCAGGGTCACCATTTGAACAAAACTGGTAAAGGACCAACAGCAAGATATTAAATCTCTGGCTCTTGCAGTTTCAGAGAAGAAGATTTTTTGTTTTTCCCTATACATGTCTATGTAAAACATGTGACCCTTGGGGCGGGGCCAAATGTGACCCCAGAGTCATCATTTGAACAAACTTGTTAAAGGACCATAAGCTTATAATGAATGTAAAATATCAAACCTCTGGCTCTTGTAGTTTCCGAGAAGAAGATTTAAAAAAAAAAATCCTATGTAAGTCTATGTAAAACTGTGACCCTCGGGCGGGGACAAATTTGACACCAGGGTCACCATTTGAACAAACTTAGTAGAGGACCATAAACTGATGCTATATGTAATACATGAGAGCTCTGTGCCATGTGGTTCCAGAGAAGAAGATTTTTTTCAGTTTTTCCCTATACAAGCCTATGTAAAGCTGTGACCCCCGGGGTGGGGCCAAATGTGACCCTGGGTCACCATTTGAACAAACTTGGTAGAGGACCACAAGCTTATAGCAAATGCAAAATATTAAACCTCTGGCTCTTGCAGTTTCAGAGAAGAAGATTTTTTAAGTTTTTCCCTATACATGTCTATATAAAACATGTGACCCTTGGGGCGGGGCCAAATGTGACCCCAGGGTCACCATTTGAACAAACTTGGTAAAAGACCATAAGCTTATAGTAAATGCAAAATATCAAACCTCTGGCTGTTGTAGTTTCCGAGAAGAAGATTTTTTAAAAAAAATTCTATATAAATCTATGTAAAACTGTGACCCCAAGGGCGGGGACAAATTTGACCCCAGGGTCACCATTTGAACAATCTTAGTAGAGGACCATAAGTTGATGCTACATGTAATACATGAGAGCTCTGTGCCTTGTGGTTTCAGAGAAGAAGATTTTTTTTAATTTTTCCTATTATGTCTATATGAAAAACATGCAAAACCTCAATATACAAACATTGAACCCCCGGCCACAGCCTTTTTTTACCCCGGGGACTTTATTTGAACAAACTTGATAATCTAGGCGTTGGCGATCATTTTAAAAGAAAAACTGTTGAAATCTGTCCAGCGGTTTTAGAGAAGATTTTTTAAGGTTTCGACCATATATGGTAATGGCAGCCATCTTGGATGTAGCGCTGACCTAATTTTAACAAATCTAAAAAGCATTCATCTAAGGATCATCCATGTGAAGTTTGGTCAAAATTAGCCAAGCGGTTTCTGAGGAGAAGTCGTTTGAAGAAAAGTTAACGCACGACAGACGGACGACGGACGACGGACAACACAGCATCCCATAAGCTCTGCTGGCCCTTGGCCAGTAGAGCTAAAAATCACACAAATACAAAACAAGACGGTACCAAACAAAATTAGAAAAATTCAAAGCATAATAATGACGAAAAGCGCCAGGGTTTAATAACCTACGCGACCGATGTTCTAGATTAGATAAATAAACGGGATGTGTCTTTGAATTACATACATTATTTTATGCATTTTCAGTTCTAGCAGTTGAAGTAGGTGGGTGGGTTACACTTTTAACATTGATAATACTGGAGATGAGCAATTTTAATCAAAACACCAACCTTTAACTGTAGCAGGCAATCTTGGTACTGGCCATGATGTACACAGGTCTTCGGAATACTGTAGGTACATAGTTTTCTCTCTAAATTAATGGAATGGGGTTCCAAACTCAGATGATCCGGTCGCAAACATAGGCTGTTGTGGCAGAGATGACTTACATCAATGTTTCGTGGAATGTTAGATACTTGATGTACACACATGTACATTGCTCTATGAGCTGTGACGTTTAACTGTGTATATCCACCACTTCCATCATACTGACGCATGCTCTGTCGTCCATATTGTAATCCAGAACGGGGTTTTGAAAGTCCATATTCAACATTGTAAAGAATGCAATCCGTATTCCTCACTGAATAGTCTATTTTCGTTTGTAATATCATTAAATATTTGTTAAAATACAATGTTGGTTCACTGAAAGTCATCCTAAAATGTTAAAATGAACTTTTTCACACACTTGAACACTGAATCTGGGAAATATTAATCCATGTCAAGGGAGGCATACCTTGTAAGCATCTAATGATGGAGTCCTTTCAAGGTCTCACTACACAGTGCACTTTTACTATGTTGGCCTATATGAATAAAGTTTACTGGGCCATTTCAAACCTAAAGTTTCCAAGCTAAAAGTCACTTATGAAACACAGTCATTTGCCCACACAAAAATGTACAAAATATGGTACGTTGACCAGGTTCTTTTTTTTTAATTGGAGTGGTGGCATCCTTTGCACTATTTTGGGCTTTTACTCCAGAGTTTGTACCAGAATTCCTACACTGCTTCAACCCCCATAAAACTGTCATATTCTGGTGCCAGTGTCGTCTAATAGCTGCACATCCAATTTCAGACTGTGTTCATCTCACCTGCAACAGCAATACATATATCTGTCAGCAATTATTAAAAATATTTAAAACCGATCAACACACTGCTACTTCTTTATGGCGCAAGTTTAATCCTACCATGGCTTTCAAGGGAGCTTACTGTGTAGTGAGACCTTCAAGGTGTGGTTATGATGGTATCTGTCAACTATAAGCAATTATATTAAAGAAAATAACAACTAGAAATTGTTATTGTCCATGGGACAAAAACGTATGGCTCCCCCACTCGCCCGAACAGGCGTAATTGACAACTCGAGGTCCAACATTCTCTATTGATCTGAGATCGTATCCCTGTGACTGTATCTACTATCTATATCAGTAAGGCCACATAAAAAAATATGTGTGGTTCAGATAAGGGCCGACCCTAAAACTTTTTATGCAAAAATTAAAAAAAGAAGAATTAAAAATTAAAAAAAAAATTAAACAACTGGTCATGACCAACCATCCTTCCAAGTTTGAGGACCCTAGGTCCAACCATTCTCTAGTTATTGATCGGACATCGTTTTGATAGTCAATGTCACCGCGACCTTGACCTCTGACCTAGTGACCCCAAAATCAATAGGGGTCATCTACTTGTCATGACCAACCATCCTTCCAAGTTTGAGGACCCTAGGTCCAACCATTCTCTAGTTATTGATCGGACATCATTTGTGACACAGACCTACAGACAGACCTACAGACAACCTACAGACAGACCTACAGACAACCTACAGACAGACCTACAGACAGACAGAAAGCACAAAATCAATATGGCTCCCCTACCACACTTTGTGTGAGGGAGCCATAATTATTGCTACTTTGTCTCAGAAAAAATGAATTTATGGCTAAAATACAACATGCAGTATTGCCAATTGGGACTTATTCACAGAACTCAACATTCATGAAGTTTACTCTGTATCAGTTACAGTAATAGAAAATGTTTAATAACTTTTTTGTCCTTTTGAGGTTATATACGGTTTTCAAATTTTCTGTGATATGTCTTGTATATGTACAGTATCTAACAAACAGTGTGAAGTTTGTTTTGAATGCAGTATTGCATAAGTTGTTAATTGCAGAAGTATGTCCTTATATGGTAATATGTATTTTCATCATTAAAATCTGTTTTATTAAAATTGACATCAGTGTTGAATCTTATTTTCTACTTCCAAATATTTGCAGAACAGATTTACCTGTCCGATAATCTGCTTAAAGCACAGACTGTGTTCATCTCACCTGCAACAGCAATACATATATCTGTCAGCAATTATTAAAAATATTTAAAACCGATCAACACACTGCTACTTCTTTATGGCGCAAGTTTAATCCTACCATGGCTTTCAAGGGAGCTTACTGTGTAGTGAGACCTTCAAGGTGTGGTTATGATGGTATCTGTCAACTATAAGCAATTATATTAAAGAAAATAACAACTAGAAATTGTTATTGTCCATGGGACAAAAACGTATGGCTCCCCCACTCGCCCGAACAGGCGTAATTGACAACTCTAGGTCCAACATTCTCTATTGATCTGAGATCGTATCCCTGTGACTGTATCTACTATCTATATCAGTAAGGCCACATAAAAAAATATGTGTGGTTCAGATAAGGGCCGACCCTAAAACTTTTTATGCAAAAATTAAAAAAAGAAGAATTAAAAATTAAAAAAAAAATTAAACAACTGATCATGACCAACCATCCTTCCAAGTTTGAGGACCCTAGGTCCAACCATTCTCTAGTTATTGATCGGACATCGTTTTGATAGTCAATGTCACCGCGACCTTGACCTCTGACCTAGTGACCCCAAAATCAATAGGGTCATCTACTGGTCATGACCAACCATCCTTCCAAGTTTGAGGACCCTAGGTCTAACCATTCTCTAGTTATTGATCGGACATCGTTTTGAAAGTCAATTTTACCGCGACCTTGACCTTTGACCTAGTGACCCCAAAATCAATAGGGGTCATCTACTGGTCATGACCAACCATCCTTCCAAGTTTGAGGACCCTAGGTCCAACCATTCTCTAGTTATTGATCGGACATCATTTTGATAGTCAATGTCACCG
Source organism: Cyrtodaria siliqua (assembly GCA_037043455.1). NCBI lineage: Eukaryota > Metazoa > Mollusca > Bivalvia > Adapedonta > Hiatellidae > Cyrtodaria > Cyrtodaria siliqua. Next base: position 178,686 of record JAWPHD010002092.1, on the reverse strand, counting down.
CGACCTTGACCTTCGACCTAGTGACCCCAAAATCAATAGGGGTCATCTACTGGTCATGACCAACCATCCTTCCCAGTTTGAGGACCCTAGGTCCAACCATTCTCTAGTTATTGATCGGACATCGTTTTGATAGTCAATGTCACTGCAACCTTGACCTTTGACCTAGTGACCCCAAAATCAATAGGGGTCATCTACTGGTCATGACCAACCATTCTTCCCAGTTTGAGGACCCTAGGTCCAACCATTCTCTAGTTATTGATCGGACATCGTTTTGATAGTCAATGTCACTGCAACCTTGACCTTTGACCTAGTGACCCCAAAATCAATAGGGGTCATCTACTGGTCATGACCAACCATCCTTCCCAGTTTGAGGACCCTAGGTCCAACCATTCTCTAGTTATTGATCGGACATCGTTTTGATAGTCAATGTCACCGCGACCTTGACCTCTGACCTAGTGACCCCAAAATCAATAGGGGTCATCTACTTGTCATGACCAACCATCCTTCCAAGTTTGAGGACCCTAGGTCCAACCATTCTCTAGTTATTGATCGGACATCATTTGTGACACAGACCTACAGACAGACCTACAGACAACCTACAGACAGACCTACAGACAACCTACAGACAGACCTACAGACAGACAGAAAGCACAAAATCAATATGGCTCCCCTACCACACTTTGTGTGAGGGAGCCATAATTATTGCTACTTTGTCTCAGAAAAAATGAATTTATGGCTAAAATACAACATGCAGTATTGCCAATTGGGACTTATTCACAGAACTCAACATTCATGAAGTTTACTCTGTATCAGTTACAGTAATAGAAAATGTTTAATAACTTTTTTGTCCTTTTGAGGTTATATACGGTTTTCAAATTTTCTGTGATATGTCTTGTATATGTACAGTATCTAACAAACAGTGTGAAGTTTGTTTTGAATGCAGTATTGCATAAGTTGTTAATTGCAGAAGTATGTCCTTATATGGTAATATGTATTTTCATCATTAAAATCTGTTTTATTAAAATTGACATCAGTGTTGAATCTTATTTTCTACTTCCAAATATTTGCAGAACAGATTTACCTGTCCGATAATCTGCTTAAAGCTGATGCCAACAATGGCTTCTGTCCCCAAAATGACACTCCTTTCTGGCCAGTAAGAATCCAGATAGCTCCCATCATCCTGTATGAAGAGATAATATGGGATTTTACTTAACTGTATCTAATACGTTTTGTTCAAAAGTCATTGCAACTGTTTAGAAGTAATTGTGTATGTATAAAACAAGAAAATGGTGTTGAACAAAAGGACAAAACCAGAAAATGTACCAAAGAACAGGAGAAAAGGAACATACTTTCAGAAAGGATTTGATCAAAGAAGAGCAGCCGACCTACAGAAGTGGTCCAATTCTGATTCAGCAAGACCACAAATGAAAAGAATGCAAAAGGATGTATATGACAGCATTGTGAGCAAGAATACAAATTCAAATGTGCTTTTTTGTGGAGCTTTCGACAAAAAAGAACCAAACACAAGGATTTTGCGTCCATCACATGCAAGAGAGACAGCAATTGAAAAAGCCCTCAAACCTCGCAGTAGTGATACAAAACAATGTAACAACAAACTCAGTACGTACCGTATCTTCCATATGGGTAAGACGGCTGACATGTTCTTCGACAGTTACACTTCTCATCATGTCTGGGATGCCGGCTGTAATGGAAAATTGGAATATGACTTAAGTTTCGAGAAACAATGGCGTTTCTGCCGGAAAGTGAGGTTCATGTGCACTAAATGCCAATTTACGAGCAAAGCTTACAAACCGTATGAGGAAATAAACAGAGACAAGCGTGGGGCAAAAAATGCTGACATCAACATTTCTGTGGCTGCCGGATTGTTGGATACTAAGTGCGGCCCAAATGACTTAAGATTTATTATGACAAGTTTGGAAATTCCACCACCTTCATATGGTACAATGCAGAAACACAGTAATTAAGTGGCTTCAAAAACAGAAGAAGTTGCAAAGGCTAGCTTCGCCAGAGCACGGCAGCAAACAATAGATAACAATATAGCACTAGGTTTCAAACCAGACACATCTATTCTGGGGGGGCATTGATTCCCAATACAATAACAGCATGAAATCCGCAGGGGAGACAACTCCTAGTCAGCCAGCAACACAAGTCAGCACTACATTTTGTGAAAAGCAGACGAAGTATCAAACAAGAAATCCGTGGATTCACATGTCTCGCCTAATGGGGGCTGGACATAAAAATAAAAAGGTCAATGATGTTTAAATGAAAGTTTGTAAACATTTTAGTAACTAAAAACAATGGAGTTTGCCGTTTGCTGAGATGACATTTAAGTGCATTAATTTTGTTTAAAAACAAAATGCCATTCTATTAAAAACAAGAGGCCCAAGAGGGCCTGTGGATGCTCTACTGGCTAAAACGGCTCTTATATATCAAGGGTTGTCGACATAAAATTTCCATTAGTAGTTTTTTTAAAACATTGCAAAAACAACCTGGTAATCATGGGCAATAAGTCTACTGTGTCTAGTCTGGCATGGGTATTTTTTAATTTGTCCCACTTTCTTCTACGAAGGTAATTTCATAAAAAGAGGTCAATGATCTTGAAGCTCTACTGATTGATTTTGATTTATTTTTAGCCGTGGTGGCCATCTTGAATTTCCGGCCGACCTGAAATTTTGCTAGGATCAATGAGACATCAAGAGCAACATTCCTGTGAAGTATCATGAAAATCCGTCAAGTAGTTTCAGAGAAGTAGTCGCTACAAGTTTTTACTATATAACTCTATGTAAACAAAGATGGCCGCTGGCAGCCATGTGTAATGTCGAATCAAAACAAGGACAAGGACCAACATCATGTCATGCTGATCATTTTAGTAAAAGTCCCATATCAATATCACTTATAGTTTTCAAGAAGAAGTCGCTACAAACTTGTATTTTGAAAATCTATTTTTAGCCATGGCGGCCATCTTGTATTTCCGGCCAACCTGAAATTTTGCTAAGATCAATTAGACATCAAGAGCAACATTCCTGTGAAGTTTCATGAAAATCCGTCAACAAGTTTCAGGGGAGTAGTCGCTACAAGTTTTCTTTATATAACTCTATGTTAACAAAGATGGCCACTGGCAGCCATGTTTAACGTCGAATCAAAATAATGTTCGACTCGGATAACCATCATGTCATGCTGATCATTTTAGAAAAAGTCTCATGTCAATATCACTTATAGTTTTCAAGAAGTATTCGCTACAAACTTATTTTTTAACAAGAGGTCAATGACCTTGAAGCTCTACTGATTGATTTTGATTTCAGGAAGTAGTCGCTACAGACTTGTTTTTTGAAAAATTATTTTTAGCCGTGCCGGCCATCTTGAATTACGGCCGACCTGAAATTTTGCTAGGATCAATTAGACATCAAGAGCAACATTCCTGTGAAGTTTCATGAAAATCCGTCAAGTAGTTTCACAGGAACAGTCGCTACAAGTTTTCATTATATAACTCTATGTAAACAAAGATGGCCGCTGACAGCCATGTTTAAAGTCGAATCAAAATAATGTTTGACTCTGATAACCATCATGTCATGCTGATCATTTTACAAGAAGTCCCATATCAATATCACTTATAGTTTTCAAGACGTAGTCGCTACAAACTTCTTTTTTAAAAAAATCTAATTTTAGCTGTGGCGGCCATCTTGAATTTCTGGCCGATCTGAAATTTTGCTAGGATCAATTAAACATTAAGAGCAACATTCCTGTAAAGTTTCATGAAAATCTGCCAAGTAGTTTCAAAGGATTAGTCGTTACAAGTTTTTAATATATAACTCTATGTAAACAAAGATGGCTGCTGGCAGCCATGTTTAACGTTGAGTCAAAACAATTTTTGACAAGGACCAACATCTTGTCATGCTGATCTTTTTACAAAAAGTCCAATATCTATATCACTTATAGTTTTCAAGTAGTAGTCGCTACAAACTTGTAGTTTGAAAATCTATTTTTAGCCATGGCAGCCATCTTGAATTTCCGGGCAACCTGAAATTTTGCTAGGATCAATTAGACATCAAGAGCAACATTCCTGTGAAGTTTCATGAAAATCCGTCAAGTAGTTTCAGAGGAGTAGTCGCTACAAGTTTTCATTATATAACTCTATGTAAACAAAGATGGCCACTGGCAGCCATGTTTAACGTCGAATCAAAATAATGTTTGACTCTTATAACTATAATGTCATGCTGATCATTTTACAAAAAGTCCCATATCAATATCACTTATAGTTTCCAAGACGTAGTCGCTACAAACTTGTATTTTGAAAATTTATTTTTAGCCGTGGCGGCCATCTAGAATTTGCGGCCGACCTGAAATTTTGCTAGGATCAATTAGACATCAAGAGCAACATTCCTGTGAAGTTTCATGAAAATCCGTCAAGTAGTTTCAGAGGAGTAGTTGCTACAAGTTTTCATTATATAACTCTATGTAAACAAAGATGGCCGCTGGCAGGCATGTTTAACGTCGAATCAAAACGATTTTCGACAAGGACCAACATCATGTCATGCTGATCATTTTAGAAAAAGTCCCATATCAATATCCCTTATAGTTTTCATAAAGAAGTCGCTACAAACTTGTTTTTTAAAAACCTATTTTTAGATTTTGCGGCCATCTTGGATTTCACATCAACATGAATTTTTGCTAGGATCAACTAGACTTCATGGGCAACATTTCTGTAAAGTTTCATGAAAATCCATTTCGTAGTTTCAGAGGAGTAGTCGCTACAAAAAAGTTTACGGACGGACAGACAGACAAACAGACGGACAAACAGACGGACGGACAGACAAACAGACGGACAGATGGACAAAGGACGCCGCACCAGAGCATTAGCTCTGCTGATCTCTGATCAGTCGAGCTAAAAATGGGTGGTGGGGTGAGTTGAGCGTATATTAACATTTTAAACAAATATGGTAAAGATCAGATAAAAAATGAAGTAACTATCAAGGGCCATAACCTGTTGTTACTAACAATATCTAGCTGGATTTTGAGCTTGTAAAAAGATTTCATTGATATACCACACTTTGCACAACTAGACATCATACTGAGGCTTCCTGCCAAATTTTGTAGAAATCCAACAAGCCATTTAGGAGGAGTAGCGCCGACAAGAAATTTAAAGTAAAAATGTCAAAGTGACATAACTCCGTCTTAAATCAGCGAACTAGAACAAAGGCGCGATATGCACAACTAGACATCTTACCGATGCTTCATGCCCAAGTTTTGTCGAAATCCAACAAGGCGTTTAGGAGGAGTAGCGCCGACAAGAAATTTAAAAGTAAAAATTTCAAGGGGCCGTAACTCCATCAAAAATAAACGAACCGGAAAAAAACGCATAGGCATAACTAGAAATCATAGCTATGCTTCCTGCTAACACGGCATTAACATCAAAAAAAAAAAAAGAAGTAATTAAACAAGAGGTCAATGACCTTGAAGCTCTACTGATTGATTTTGATTTCAGGAAGTAGTCGCTACAGACTTGTTTTTTGAAAAATTATTTTTAGCCGTGGCAGCCATCTTGATTTTCAGGCCGACCTCAAATTTTGCTAGGATCAATTAGACATCAAGAGCAACATGAAAGTTTCATGAAAATCTGCCAAGTAGTTTCAAAGGATTAGTCGCTACAAGTTTTTACTATATAACTCTATGTAAACAAAGATGGCTGCTGGCAGCCATGTTTAACGTTGAATCAAAACAATTTTTGACAAGGACCAACATCATGTCATGCTGATCATTTTACAAAAAGTCCAATATCACTATCACTTATAGTTTTCAAGTAGTAGTTGCTACAAACTTGTAGTTTGAACATCTATTTTTAGCCATGGTAGCCATCTTCAATTTCCGGGCGACCTGAAATTTTGCTAGGATCAATTAGACATCAAGAGCAACATTCCTGTGAAGTTTCATGAAAATCCGTCAAGTAGTTTCAGAGGAGTAGTTGCTACAAGTTTTCATTATATAACTCTATGTAAACAAAGATGGCCGCTGGCAGGCATGTTTAACGTCGAATCAAAACGATTTTCGACAAGGACCAACATCATGTCATGCTGATCATTTTAGAAAAAGTCCCATATCAATATCCCTTATAGTTTTCATAAAGAAGTCGCTACAAACTTGTTTTTTAAAAACCTATTTTTAGATTTTGCGGCCATCTTGGATTTCACATCAACATGAATTTTTGCTAGGATCAACTAGACTTCATGGGCAACATTTCTGTAAAGTTTCATGAAAATCCATTTCGTAGTTTCAGAGGAGTAGTCGCTACAAAAAAGTTTACGGACGGACAGACAGACAAACAGACGAACAAACAGACGGCCGGACAGACAAACAGACGGACAGATGGACAACGGACGCCGCACCAGAGCATAAGCTCTGCTGATCTCTGATCAGTCGAGCTAAAAATGGGTGGTGGGGTGAGTTGAGCGTATATTAACATTTTAAACAAATATGGTAAAGATCAGATAAAAAATGAAGTAACTATCAAGGGCCATAACCTGTTGTTACTAACAATATCTAGCTGGATTTTGAGCTTGTAAAAAGATTTCATTGATATACCACACTTTGCACAACTAGACATCATACTGAGGCTTCCTGCCAAATTTTGTAGAAATCCAACAAGCCATTTAGGAGGAGTAGCGCCGACAAGAAATTTAAAGTAAAAATGTCAAAGTGACATAACTCCGTCATAAATCAGCGAACTAGAACAAAGGCGCGATATGCACAACTAGACATCTTACCGATGCTTCCTGCCAAGTTTTGTCGAAATCCAACAAGGCGTTTAGGAGGAGTAGCGCCGACAAGAAATTTAAAAGTAAAAATTTCAAGGGGCCGTAACTCCATCAAAAATAAACGAACCGGAAAAAAACGCATAGGCATAACTAGAAATCATAGCTATGCTTCCTGCTAACACGGCATTAACATCAAAAAAAAAAAAAGAAGTAATTAAACAAGAGGTCAATGACCTTGAAGCTCTACTGATTGATTTTGATTTCAGGAAGTAGTCGCTACAGACTTGTTTTTTGAAAAATTATTTTTAGCCGTGGCAGCCATCTTGAATTTCAGGCCGACCTCAAATTTTGCTAGGATCAATTAGACATCAAGAGCAACATGAAAGTTTCATGAAAATCTGCCAAGTAGTTTCAAAGGATTAGTCGCTACAAGTTTTTACTATATAACTCTATGTAAACAAAGATGGCTGCTGGCAGCCATGTTTAACGTTGAATCAAAACAATTTTTGACAAGGACCAACATCATGTCATGCTGATCATTTTACAAAAAGTCCAATATCACTATCACTTATAGTTTTCAAGTAGTAGTTGCTACAAACTTGTAGTTTGAACATCTATTTTTAGCCATGGTAGCCATCTTCAATTTCCGGGCGACCTGAAATTTTGCTAGGATCAATTAGACATCAAGAGCAATATTCCTGTGAAGTTTCATGAAAATCCGTCAAGTAGTTTCAGAGAAGTAGTCGCTACAAGTTTTCATTATATAACTCTATGTAAACAAAGATGGCCACTGGCAGCCATGTTTAACGTTGAATCAAAATAATGTTTGACTCTTATAACCATCATGTCATGCTGATCATTTTAGAAAAAGTCCCATATCAATATCACTTATAGTTTTCAAGACTTAGTCGCTACAAACTTCTTTTTAAAAATCTATTTTAAGCTGTGGCGGCCATCTTGAATTTCTGGCCGATCTGAAATTTTGCTAGGATCAATTAGACATTAAGAGCAATATTCCTGTAAAGTTTCATGAAAATCTGTCAGTTTCAAAGGAGTAGTCGCTACAAGTTTTTACTATATAACTGTATGTAAACAAAGATGGCCTCTGGCAGCCATGTTTAACGTTGAATCAAAACGATTTTTGACAAGGACCAACATCATGTCATGCTGATCATTTTAGAAAAAGTCACATATCAATATCACTTATAGTTTTCAAGAAGTAGTCGCTACAAACTTGTATTTTGAACATTTATTTTTAGCTGTGGCGGCCATCTTGAATTTCCGGCCGACCTGAAATTTTGCTAGGATCAATTAGACATCAAGAGCAACATTCCTGTGAAGTTTCATGAAAATCCGTCAAGTAGTTTCAGAGGAGTAGTTGCTACAAGTTTTCATTATATAACTCTATGTAAACAAAGATGGCCGCTGGCAGCCATGGCCGCTGGCAGCCATGTTTAACGTCGAATCAAAACGATTTTCGACAAGGACCAACATCATGTCATGCTGATCATTTAAGAAAAAGTCCCATATCAATATCACTTATAGTTTTCATGAAGAAGTCGCTACAAACTTGTTTTTTAAAAACCTATTTTTAGATCTGGCGGCCATCTTGGATTTCACATCAACATGAATTTTTGCTAGGATCAACTAGACTTCATGGGCAACATTTCTGTAATGTTTCATGAAAATCTGCCAAGTAGTTTCAGAGGAGAAGTCGGTACAAAAAAAGTTTACGGACAGACGGACGACGGACGTCGCACCACGGCATAAGCTCTGCTGATCTCTGATCAGTAGAGCTAAAAAAAGTAATGAAAACATTTAAAAAAAAAAAAAAAAAAAAAAAAAAAAAAAAAAAATCAAATAACAAAAAAATATTTTTTTTAAACAAATTAAAAACAAGAGGCCCAGGAGGGCCTGTGGACGCTCTACTGGCTAACATGGCTCTTATAACATCAATAAAGCGAGTGACTGCCATTTATGTTTTATTGGAAGTTTCGGGCAAAAAACAGCTTTTTGACTAAATCAAGGGCCATAACTAAACAATCTGGTAAAGTTTGGTAAAGATCAGATGAAAAATAAAGGCCCTACCGTATTAATGAGGCAAAATATAGCATTTTTAACTAAATCAAGAGCCATAACTCCTCTGTTACTGGTCAGACTGGTCCAAAATAAAAAAAAGAAAAAAAGAAATAAATAAATTAATTTAAAAAAGAAAAAAAAAAAAGAAAAGAAAGCCATAAAATCTACTAAAGTTTGGCTAAGATCAGATGCAAAATAATACATGAGAGCTCTGTCCCATGTGGTTCCAGAGAAGAAGAGTTTTTGCCTATACAAGCCTAAGTAAAACTGTGACCCCAAGGGTGGGGCCAAATGTGACCAATGGGTCACCATTTGAACAAACTTGGTAGAAGACCATAAGCTTATAGCAAATGCAAAATATTAAACCTCTGGCTCTTGCAGTTTCGGAGGAGAAGATATTTTAAGTTTTTCCCTATACATGTCTATGTAAAACATGTAACCCTTGGGGCGGGTCCAAATATGACCCCAGGGTCACCATTTGAACAAACTTGGTAAAAGGACCATAAGCTTATAATAAATGTAAAATATCAAACCTCTGGCTCTTGTAGATTCCGAAAAGAAGATTTTTAAAAAAACAAGAGGCCCAAGAGGGCCTGTGGACGCTCTACTGGCTAAAACAGCTCTTATAGATTTAGATAGATATAGCTAGATATAGCTCTCTTCTCCTATAGATTTAACAAAGGAAAATACAATATAGCATTTTTCAACAAATCAAGGGCCATAACTCTGTTATTACTAACAAGATCTAGCTAGTTTTCGAAATTGTCCAAGATTTCATTGATATACCGCGCTTTGCACAATAGACATCATACGGAGGCTTTCTGCCAAATTTCATAGAAATCCAACAAGCCGTTTAAGAGGAGTAGCGCCGACAAGAAATTTAAAATAAAAATGTCAAAGGGCCATAACTCAGTCAAAAATCAGCAAACTGGAACAAAAGCGTGATATGCACAACTGGACATCTTACCGATGCTTCCTGCCAAGTTTCGTCGAAATTCAACAAGGTATTTAGGATGAGTAGCGCTGACAAGAAATTTTAAAGTAAGTGTCAAGTAATTAAAAAGATAATAAAATTTGTTTTTTAAAAATATTGAAAATCAAATTCAAATCAATCAAAAAAAAAATGAAATTTAAAAAAGAAAAAAAATCAAATTAAATACTTTTTTTTTTTTTTTTTTTTAAAAATGATACCCCCGGGGCGCGTCCAAATTTTACACCAGAGTCACCATTTTGAACAATCTTGGTAGAGGACCATAAGCTGATGCTACATGTAATACATGAGAGCTCTGTGCCATGTGGTTCCAGAGAAGATTTTTTTTCAGTTTTTGCCTATACAAGCCTAAGTAAAACTGTGACCCCCAGGGTGGGGCCAAATTTGACCAATGGGTCACCATTTGAACAAACTTGGTAGAAGACCACAAGCTTATAGCAAATGCAAAATATTAAACCTCTTGCAGTTTCAGAGAAGAAGATTTTTTCAGTTTTTCCGTATACATGTCTATGTAAAAATGTGACCCTTCGGGCGGGGTCAAATGTGATCCCAGGGTCACCATTTGAACAAACTTGGTAAAGGACCATAAGCTTATAGCAACAGCAAAATATTAAACCTCTGGCTCTTGCAGTTTCAGAGAAGATATTTTAAGTTTTTCCCTATACATGTCTATGTAAAACATGTGACCCTTGGGGCAGGGCCAAATGTGACCCCAGGGTCACCATTTGAACAAACTTAGTAGAGGACCATAAGCTGATGCTACTTGTAATACATGAGAGCTCTATGCCATGTGGTTCCTGAGAAGAAGATTTTTTTCAGTTTTTCCCTATACAAGCCTATGTAAAACTGTGACCCCTGGGTGGGACCAAATGTGACCCCTGGGTCTCCATTTGAACAAACTTGGTAGAGGACCACACGCTTATAGCAAATGCAAAATATTAAACCTCTGGCTCTTGCAGTTTCAGAGAAGAAGATTTTTTAAGTTTTTCCCTATACATGTCTATGTAAAACATGTGACCCTTGGGGCGGGGCCAAATGTGACCCGAGGGTCACCATTTCAACAAACTTAGTAAAGGACCATAAGCTTATAGTAAATGCAAAATATCAAACCTCTGGCTGTTGTAGTTTCCAAGAAGATTTTTAAAAAAAAAATCCTATATAAGTCTATGTAAAACTGTGACCCCCGGGGCGGGGACAAATTCGACCCCAGGGTCACCATTTGAACAAACTTAGTAGAGGACCATAAGCTGATGCTACATGTAATACATGAGAGCTCTGTGCCTTGTGGTTTCAGAGAAGAAGATTTTTTAAAGTTTTTTCCTATATGTCTACATGAAAAACATGCAAAACCTCAAAATACAAACTTTGGACCCCCCGGGGCACGGTCATTTTTGACCCTGGGGACTTTATTTGAACAAACTGGATAGTATAGGCGTTGGCGATCATTTTAAAAGAAAAACTGTTGAAATCTGTCTAGCGGTTCTGGAGAAGATTTTTTAAGGTTTTGACCATATATGGTAATGGCAGCCATCTTGGATGTAGCGCTGACCTAATTTTAACAAATCTAAAAAGCATTCATCTAAGGATCATCCATGTGAAGTTTGGTCAAAATTAGGCAAGCAGTTTCTGAGGAGAAGTCGTTTGAAAAAAAGTTAACGGACGACAGATGGACGACGGACGGACGACGGACGATGGACAACACAGCATCCCATAAGCTCTGCTGGCCCTTGGCCAGTAGAGCTAAAAATAAAAATAAAAAAATAAATAAAAATATATATAAAGCAAATAAAAAAAAAAAAAAAAAAATTTAAAACAAGCATTTATGTAAAACTGTGACCCCTGTTGCGGGGCCAGATGCGACCCCAGGGTCACCATTTGAACAAAACTGGTAAAGGACCAACAGCAAAATATTAAATCTCTGGCTCTTGCAGTTTCAGAGAAGAAGATATTTTGTTTTTCAATATACATGTCTATGTAAACCATGTGACCCTTGGGGTGGGGCCAAATGTGACCCCAGAGTCATCATTTGAACAAACTTGTTAAAGGACCATAAGGTTATAAAGAATGTAAAATATCAAACCTCTGGCTCTTGTAGTTTCCGAGAAGAAGATTTTTAAAAAAAAAATCCTATGCAAGTCTATGTAAAACTGTGACCCTCGGGCGGGGACAAATTTGACCCCAGGGTCACCATTTGAACAAACTTAGTAGAGGACCATAAACTGATGCTATATGTAATACATGAGAGCTCTGTGCCATGTGGTTCCAGAGAAGAAGATTTTTTTCAGTTTTTCCCTATACAAGCCTATGTAAAGCTGTGACCCCCAGGGTGGGGCCAAATGTGACCCCTGGGTCACCATTTGAATAAACTTTGTAGAGGACCACAAGCTTATAGCAAATGCAAAATATAAACCTCTGGCTCTTGCAGTTTCAGAGAAGAAGATTTTTTAAGTATTTCCCTATACATGTCTATGTAAAACATGTGACCCTTGGGGCGGGGCCAAAAGTGACCCGAGGGTCATCATTTGAACAAATTTGGTAAAGGACCATAAGCTTATAGTAAATGCAAAATAACAAACCTATGGCTGTTGTAGTTTCCAAGGAGAAGATTTTTAAAAAAAAAATCCTATATAAGTCTAAGTAAACTGTGACCCCGGGGCGGGGACAAATTTGATCACCATTTGAACAAACTTAGAAGAGGACCATAAGCTGATGCTACATGTAATACATGAGAGCTCTGTGCTTTGTGGTTTCAGAGAAGAAGATTTTTTAAAGTTTTTTCCTATATGTCTATATGAAAAACATGCAAAACCTCAATATACAAACTTTGGACCCCAGGGGCACGGCCATTTTTGACACCGGGGAGTTTATTTGAACAAACTTGATAGCCTAGGCATTGGCGATCATTTTAAAAGAAAAACTGTTGAAATCTGTCCAGCGGTTCTGGAGAAGAAGATTTTTTAAGGTTTCGACCATATATGGTAATGGCAGCCATCTTGGATGTAGCGCTTACCCAATTTTAACAAATCTAAAAAGCATTCATCTCAGGATCATCCATGTGAAGTTTGGTCAAAATTAACCAAGCGGTTTCTGAGGAGAAGTCGTTTGAAGAAAAGTTAACGGACGACAGACGACGGACGACAGACGACGTCAAAATTAACCAAGCGGTTTCTGAGGAGAAGTCGTTTGAAGAAAAGTTAACAGACGACAGACGACGGACGACGGACGACAGACAACACACCATCCCATAAGCTCTGCTGGCCCTTGGCCAGTAGAGCTAAAAAGATGCACTACCGAAGACACAATTAGGTCAAAATAGAACATGTTTTCTTCCAAAGATTAAGCTATAAATTAGGTTTAAAACATCTAGTGCATAATTCTAGTTCATGAGAAAGTGATGTAAATGTAACAATTAAAGTTATCTGCCCTTTGCTTGGAGGGTCAAGGTCACTTCCACATTTGCTTTGTCAAGTTGTGATGTACCATTCAAGATACAACTATAAGCAAAGTTTTAAAGGTCTAGTGCATACAGTTTGTGAAAAAGTGAACTAAACGCAAAAGTTGAACTTAAAAATTATTAAGTTATCTGCCCTTTGCTTGGAGGGTCAAGGTCACTACCAAGTTTGCTTTGTCACGTTGCGGTGTACCACCCATGATACAACTATAAGCAAAGTTTGAAAGGTCTAGTGCATACAGTTTGTGAGAAAATGACCTAAACGCAAAACTTGAATGTTGACCCCACCGCCGCCGCCGCTGCCGGAAAAGCAACACCTATGTCTCTCTTTTCTTCGAAAAGGCGAGACAAAAACGACCCATTTGTCATTATGTCACTATTTCTAGGGGCGGTCATAATTCAGCTAAGATTAAGAAGAGTAACACAGAGCTCTAGATAACTGTGTATCTGTGTAATTTTTGCAAATAAATGAGCCAAAAAACGCAAAAGAATTCTTTCTAGGAGTACTAAAAACGTAAAAAAAAATATAAGAAAAACACAAACGATTTATTTCAATGTGTATCGAAATGTAAATACACCGCGTTTCGCAATCTCCATCTTCTGAATTAAATGGTTTGTTTGATTGTCGAATTGTTCTGTTCCGTACTCGTCACACGTTTGTAGAATATGTTCCTAGTACTGTTTGATGCAAGACACTATTAGAACATTAATATTGAGAACGAGTCTATGTTTGACTAAACGAACATTTCAGAGATGGGTTTTGGGCTATGTTTACTTTATAAAATGTGTTGAATTGAGGTATCATTAATAGCTACTGTAATCCAGTCTGCGTATTGATATCCTGTCAAATTTTCCCATAAGATAGAAACAGATGTCAGGTAAAAGCGTTCGCGGAAGGAAAAAATGCATAAACATCTTTCCAAACGTAAATAAAATCAACAGCTATTTTTCTGTTAAAGCAGATGTGTTGTTAGAGTCAACTGTCTAGACAATAATATTTGATTTAATTAATCAAAGTGTTTCAAAGTCAAACAAAAAAATGTCACTGTAAGTGACAAATGCCCCCGCAGTGACATTTGACCTCTAAGTCTGACCTTGACCTTGGAGCAATGGACCTGGATTTTGTGCACGACACGTCGTCTTGATCATTAGTGATAAGACACAAGCTGTATTTTAATGAAACTTTTGTTACTGACCACATCAAGTGATTTTGCAGTCATAATATAAAACAAGAAATAACACTGTAAGTGACAAATGCCCCCGAAGTGACCTTTGGCCTCTAAGTATGACCTTGACCTTGGAGCCACGGACCTGGATTTTGTGCATGACAGATCATTTGGTTGTGGTGAGCATTTGTGCCAAGTTAATTGAAAATTCATCCAGGCATGCAAAAGTTATTGACCAGACACGATTTTACATTTGTCCTCTAAGTGTGACCTTGACCTTGAGGCCACAGATCTGGATTTTGTGCGTGACACATCGTCTTGTTGTGGTGAGCACTTGCGCCAAGTTATTTGAAAATCCGTCCATGAATTCTAGAGTTATTGATCAGACACGATTTGACTTTTGACCTCCAAGTGCGACCTTGACCTTGAAGATCTGGGTTTTGCGCTTGACACATTGTCTTGTTATGGTGATTAGTTGTGCCAAGTTATTTAAAAATCCCTGCAGGGGTTGTGACATCACAGTCCGTCACAAAATTGCGTACCTGTTTTTGACCTATGAACTGCAAGTGTCTTTGACCTTTGAGGTACGGACCTGGGATTTGTGCGCGACACATCGTCTTGTTATGGTGATCATTTGTGCCAAGTTATTTAAAAATCCTTGCAAATGAAGGCCCTATCGTCTTAACTTATCTTTCATTGATATTAACAATCTGGTAAAGTTTGGTAAAGATCGATTGAAAAATGAAGGCCCTATCGTCTTGAGGCAAAATATAGCATTTTTAACTAAATCAAGGGCCATAACTCTACTGTTACTGGTACGATCTAGCTGGTTTTCGAACTTTCCGAGCTCTCATTAACAGTAACAATCTTTTAAAGTTTGATAAAGATCGAATGAAAAACGAAGGCCCTATCGTCTTAACGAGGTAAAAGTTAACAGACGGCGGAGAGACAACAGCTGACAGACGACGGACAACACACTATCCCATAAGCTCTGCTAGCCCTTGGCCAGAAAAGCTAAAAAGTAAACAAGAGGCCCAAGAGGGCCTGTGGATGCTCTACTGGCTCAAGATAAAGTTTATTTATAAGGGGCCATAAGTCTTTCAAAAATCATTCAACCAGAACATGGCAATGACAGGTGCAACTAGGCTTAGTACTGATCATCCTTGTCAAGTTTCGTCTGTATCCAGCCAGGGGTTCAGGAGAATTAGCCCAGAAAAAAATTGTGGTATCAAAATCCTTTAAAGGGCCATTACTCTGCCAAATATCTGTAAACTGGAACGTGACGATGATATGCACAACTAGGCTTGGTGCCTCATTCAACCGGAACACGGCGATGATTTGCACAACTAGACGTAGAATTGATCATCCCTAAAACGTTTCGTTCAATCCGGCCAGGGGTTCAAGAGAACTAGTCGGAACAAAGTTTGTGTATTAAAACCTTTAAAGGGCTATAACTCCGCCAAAATCATTCAACTGGAACAAGGTGACTATCTTCAACTAGGCTTGGTACTGATCATCCCTGCAAAGTTTGACAAGGCTTAATATGGCATTTTTCAGCAAAACAAGGGCCATAACTCCGTTGAAATTATTTCGATCGTGCTGGTTTTTGAACTTGTTTGAGGTTTAATCGATATAAAGATACTGGCAAGGTTAAGTAAAGATCCGATTAATATTGAAGGCCCTAGAGGTTCACAAGGCAGAAAATAGCATTTTTCCGAAAAAACTAGGGCCATAACTCCGGTGTTAATGATCCGATTTAGCTGGTTTTCAAACTCATTCGAGCTTTCATTGGAATTAACAATCTGTGCAAGTTTGGTAAAGATCAAATAATAAAAGAAGGTGCTAGAGTGTTCACAAGGCAGAAAATGCCGTTTCTCAGAAAAAACAAGGGCCATAACTCGGTGTTACTGACCCAATTCAGCTGACCTTCGAACTTGTTCAAGCTATAATTGTTATGAACAATCTGTGCAAGTTTGGTAACGATCAAATAATAAATGAAGGTGCTACAGCGTTCACAAGGCAGAAAATAGCAATATTCAGAAAAAACAAGTGCCATTACTCCGGTGTTCCTGATCAGACTTGGCTGGTTTTCGAACTTGTCCGAGCTTTCATTGATATTAACAATCTGTGCAAGTTTGGTAAAGATCAAATAATAAATGAAGGTGGTAGAGTGTTCACAAGGAATAATATGGCATTTTTCAGCAAAACAAGGGCCATAACTCCGGTGAAATTATTCCGATCTCGCTGGTTTTCGAAAATTTTCGAGCTTTCATTGATATTAACAATCTGTGCAAGTTTGGTAAAGATCAAATAATAAATGAAGGTGCTAGAGCGTTCACAAGGCAGAAAATAGCGATTTTCAGAAAAAAACAAGGGCCATAACTCCGGTGTTAAACTCCGGTGTTACTGATCCGATTTGGCTGGTTTTCGAACTAGTCCGAGCTTTCATTGATATTACCAATCTGTGCAATTCTGGTAAAGATCAAATAATAAATGAAGGTGCTAGAGTGTTCACAAGGCTTAATATGGCATTTTTCAGCAAAACAAGGTCCATAACTCCGGTGAAATTTTCCGATCTGGCTGGTTTTCAAACTTGTCCGAGCTTTCATTGATATTAACAACTGTGCAAGTTTGGTAAAGATCAAATAATAAATGAAGGTGCTGGTGTTCACAAGGCTTAATATGGCATTTTTCAGCAAAACAAGGGCATAACTCCGGTGAAATCTATCCGATCCGGCTGGTTTGCGAACTTGTCCGAGCTTTCATTGATATAAAGACACTGGCAAAGTTTTTCGGAAAGATCTGACTAATAATGAAGGCCCTAGAGTGTTCACAAGGCAAAAGTTAACAGACGGACGGACGGACGACGGACGACGGACAACTCGCCATCCCATAAGCTCTGATGGCCTTCGGCCAGTAGAGCTAAAAACAAAAAATCTAATAAATAAATGAAATAAAAAAAAAAAAAAAACTTTTTTTTAAACAAATTAAAAAAAAAAAATTTAATTAATAAATACATTAATGAAATAAAAAATTAAAAAATCAATAAATAATAATAAAAAATAAAAAAAAAATGTATATATTAAAAAAAATGTAAACCAAAAAAATATACCAATAATAAAAAAAAAGGCAAAACATCTTAAAGTTCAGATGTAAATGAAAGCCCTATTGTATTAATGAGGCAAAATATAGCTTTTCTAACTAAATCAAGCGCCATAACTCCGCTGTTACTGGTCCGACCTGGCTGGTTTTCGAACTTGTGTCAGCCTTTATTGATATTAACAATCTGCTAAAGTTTGGTAAAGATCAGATGAAAAATAGTTTGGTAAAGATCGGATGGAAAATGAAGGCTCTTGGCCAGTAGAGCTTAAAATCATGAGCTCCAAAAAGTAGGTCACGGTCATAGATGAAATCCAGGCATCCAAAATGATGCATTACCCAAGACACAACTATGTCAAAACAGAATATGTTTTCTTCCAATGATTAAGCTATAAATTAGGTTTAAAACATCTAGTGCATAATTATAGTTCATGAGAAAGTGATGTAAATGTAACAATTAAAGTTATCTGCTCTTTGCATGGATGGTGAACGTCACATCCACATTTGCTTTGTCACGTTGCAATGTACCACTCAAGATACAACTATAAGCAAAGTTTGAAAGGTCTTAGTGCATACAATTCGTAGAAAAGTGACCTAAATGCCAAAGTTGAAGGTAAAAATTATAAGGTTATCTGCCATTTGCTTGAAGGGTCAAGGTCACTTCCACATTTGCTTTGTCACTTTGCGATGTACCACTCAAGATACAATTATAAGCAAAGTTTTAAAGGTCTAGTGCATACAGTTTGTGAAAAAGTGACCTAAATGCAAAAGCTGAACCATGTGAGGAAGCTATCCAGCTGGCTTGCGGAACGTCGGTGGTTCTACCCAGGTGCCCGCCCATGCACAAACATTGCGGAGGGGCACCTGGGGTCTTCCTCCACCAATGGAAGCTGGAAAGTCGCCATATGACCTTAGCTGTTGGTGCGACTATAAAATTCAATTCAATCCATCAGTTTTTGCCTACGCAATACTTGAATGTTGACGCCTCCGCCGCCGCCGCCGCAGCCACCGGAAAAACTACACCTATGTCTCTTTTTTTTTCAAAAAGGCGAGACAACAAGAGGCCCAAGAGGGCCTGTGGACGCTCTACTGGCTAAAACAGCTCTTATAGATTTAGATAGATATAGCTAGATATAGTTCTCTTCTCCTATAGATTTAAAGGAAAATACAATACAGCATTTTTCAACAAATCAAGGGCCATAACTCTGTTATTACTAACAAGATCTAGTTGGTTTTCGAAATGGTCCAAGATTTCATTGATATACCACGCTTTGCACAACTAGACATCATACTGAGGCTTCCTGTCAAATTTCGTAGAAATCCAACAAGCCGCTTAAGAGGAGTAGCGCCGACAAGAAATTTAAAATAAAAATGTCAAAGGGCCATAACTCCGTCAAAAATCTGCGAACTGGAACAAAAGCGTGATATGCACAACTAGACATCTTACCGATGCTTCCTGCCGTGTTTCCTCCAAATTCAACAAGGCATTTAGGATGAGTAGCGCCGACAAGAAATTTTAAAGTAAGTATCAAGTAATTAAAAAGATAATGAAAAAAAAAAATAATAAAAAAAAAAATTCAAATCAACAAAAAAAAAAAATGAAAAAATTGAAAAAAAAAAATTGAAAAAAAATATTAAAAAAAAAAAAATTAGAAGAAAAAAATAAAATAAAAATTGAAATTGAAGAAACAATTAAAAAATAAATCAAATTAAAAACAAAAAAATAATTAAAACAAGAAATCCGTGGATTCACATGTCTTGCCTAACGGGGGCTGGACTTTAAAATAAAAAGGTCAATGATGCTTAAATGAAAGTTAGTAAACATTTTAGTAACTAAAAACAAGCGAGTTTGCCGTTTGCAGAGATGACATTTAAAGGGAATGTAGCGATACAGCCAAACAAGCTCTAATATTGAGAGTTCTGAAAATCTTGGGAAAAGGTGAAAGAATTATCAAAATCGGATGATAAACAAAAAAAGATATAACCATTTAAAGGTTGTTCTAAAACGAATATGGGAGCTGCCATTTTTAGAACTATGATGTCATAGTTCCATATTACCATATATGGTATATTGATAAATATCATTTAAACGAAGAAAATCACTGCAAATGAATGCATTTTCTTTTTAATGGTCATATAAAGCATTTTTGCCATTAAGTATTACATATTTTTCATATAGTTGCTGTCATTTTTTCCCTATATCAGAAAATGTTCATATTTATAAATATTCCATATATGGTCATTTAGAACCGTGATGTCATAGCTCTCAAAATGGCAGCTTCCATGTCCGTTTCAACAGGAACTTCAAATGATCATATCTTCTTTGTTTATCATCCGATTTTGATAATTCTTTCACCCTTATTCAACTTTTTCAGAACTTTCAATAATAAAGATGGTTTGGCTGTGTCGCTACATTCCCTTAAGTGCATTTGTTTAAAAACAAAATGCCATTCTATTAAAAACAAGAGGCCCAAGAAGGCCTGTGGATGTTCTACTGGCTAAAAAGGCTCTTATATCAAGGGTTGTCGACATAAAATTCCCATCAGTAGTTTTTTTAAAACATTGCAAAAACAACAGGGATAGAATGGCCTTAGATCTGCTGTGTCTAGTCTGGCATGGGCATTTTTTTATTTGTCCCACTTTCTTCTATGAATGAATTGGGGTGCTGGGGGGGGGGGGGGGGGGGGGGATGGGTTATATTAACATTCTAAACAAATATGGTAAAGATCAGATAAAAAATAAAGTAACTGCAGATTTAACAATGGAAAATACAATATAGCATTTTTCAACAAATCAA
The DNA here is from genome assembly GCA_037043455.1 of Cyrtodaria siliqua. Taxonomy (NCBI): domain Eukaryota; kingdom Metazoa; phylum Mollusca; class Bivalvia; order Adapedonta; family Hiatellidae; genus Cyrtodaria; species Cyrtodaria siliqua. The sequence goes on along the minus strand of JAWPHD010002092.1, from coordinate 158,333 downwards.
GGGCCATAACCTGTCGTTACTGTCTAGATCTAGCTAGTTTTCGAACTTGTCCAAAATTCCATTGATATACCATGCTTTGCACAACTAGACATCATACTGAGGCTTCCTGCAAAAATTTGTTAGGAGGAGTAGCGCCGACAAGAAATTTAAAGTAAAAATGTCAAAGTGCGATAACAATATGCAAAACTAATGCTTCCAATGCTTCCTGCCAAGTTTCGTCGAAAATCCAACAAGAAGTTTTTGGAGGAGTAGCGCCGACAAGAAATTAAAAAAAGTCAAGGGGCCGTTACTCCATCAAAAATCAACGAACCGGAGAAAAAAATGCAATAGGCACAGCAATGCTTCCTGCTAACATGGCGTCAACACCAAAAAAAAAAATTAAACAAAAAAAATTAATGAAATAAGAAAATCTTAAAAAAATAAATTAAAAAATTAAAAAAATATATAAAAAATTAAAAAAAAACTAAAAAATTAAAAAAAACAAGAGGCTTAAGAGGGCCTGTGGACGCTCTACTGGCAAACACGGCTCTTATAACATCAATGAAGCGAGTGACTGCCATTTACGTCTTTTTGAAAGTTTCGGGCAAAAAACAGCTTTTTAACTAAATCAAGGGCCAATAACTAAAGAATCTGGTAAAGTTTGGTACGGATCAGATGAAAAATGATGGACTTCCGTATTAACGAGGCAAAATATAGCATTTTTTAACTAAATCAAGAGCCGTAACTCCTCTGTTACTGGTCCGACTGGTCCAAAATAGAGGTAAAAAAAATAATTTAAAAAAATCAATAAATAAATATATTAAAAAAAAAATTAAAAAATTAAAAAAAATTAAAACCAAAAGAAAATTTAAAAAAAAATTAAAAAAATAAAAAAAAATAATAATTAAACAAAAAAAAATGAAAAAATCAATCAATCAATCAATAATTTAAAAAAAAAAAAAAAATTTAAAAAAAAAAAAAAAAAAAAAATATATAAAATAAAAAAAATTAAAAAATTAAAATAAAGAAACCATTAAATAAAAATAATAATCATATAAAAAAGAAGGTCATAAAACCTGCTAAAGTATGCAAAATGAAGGCCCTAACGCATGACGAGGCAAATTAGAGCATTTTTAACAAAATCAAGGGCCATAACTCCGCTGTTACTGTTCAATCTGGCTGGTTTTCAAACTTGACCAAGATTTCATAGACATTAACGATAAAGTTTGGTAAAGATCGGATGAAAAATGAAGGCCCTATCGTCTTAACGAGGCAAAATATAGCATTTTTAACTAAATCAAGGGCCATAACTCCGCTGTTACTAATCCGATATGGCAGGCTTTCGAACTTGTCCGAGCTTTCATTGATATTAACAATCTGATAAAGTTTGGTAAAGATCAGATGAACAATGAAGCCCCTATCATCTTAACGAGGCAAAATATAGCATTTTTAACTAAATCAAGGGCCATAACTCCGCTGTTACTTATCAGATATGGCTGGTTTTCGAACTTGTCCGAGCTTTCATTGATATTAACAATCTGATAAAGTTTGGTAAAGATCAGATGAACAATGAAGCCCCTATCATCTTAACGAGGCAAAATATAGCATTTTTAACTAAATCAAGGGCCTTAACTCCGCTGTTACTAATCCGATATGGCTGGTTTTCAAACTTGTTCGAGCTTTCAACAACATTAACAATCTAATAAAGATTGGTAAAGATCAGATGAACAGTGAAGCCTCTATCGTCTTAACGCTGCAAAATATAGCATTTTTAACTAAATCAAGGGCCATAACTCCGCTGTTACTGGTCCGATATGGCTGGTTTTCAAACTTGTTCGAGCTTTTAAGAACATCATTAATCTGATAAAGATTGGTAAAGTTCAGATGAACAGTGAAGTCTCTATCGTCTTAACGCTGCAAAATATAGCATTTTTAACTAAATCAAGGACCATAACTCCGCTGTTACTGGTCCGATATGGCTGGTTTTCAAACTTGTTCGAGCTTTTAAGAACATCAACAATCTGATAAAGATTGGTAAAGTTCAGATGAACAGTGAAGTCTCTATCGTCTTAACGCCTTGGGGCGGGGCCAGATGTGACCCCAGGGTCACCATTTGAACAAACTCGGTAAAGGACTATAAGCTTATAATAAATGTAAAATATCAAACCTCCGGCTGTTGTAGATTCCGAGAAGAAGATTTAAAAAAAAAAATCCTATATAAGTCTATGTAAAACTGTGACCTTTGGGGCGGGGACAAATTTGACCCCAGGGTCACCATTTGAACAAACTTAGTAGAGGACCATAAGCTGATGCTGCATGTAATACTTGAGAGCTCTGTGCCATGTGGTTCCAGAGAAGAAGAATTTTTACAGATTTCCCTATACAAGCCTATGTAAAACATGTGACCCCCTGGGTGGGGCCAAATGTGACCCCTGGGTCACCATTTGAACAAACTTGGTAGAGGACCACAAGCTTATAGCAAATGCATAATATTAAACCTCTGGCTCTTGCAGTTTCAGAGAAGAAGATTTTTTAAGTTTTCCCCTATACATGTCTATGTAAAACATGTGACCCTTGGGGCGGGGCCAAATTTGACCCGAGGGTCACCATTTGAACAAACTTGGTAAAGGACCATAAGCTTATAGTACATGTAATACATGAGAGGTCTGTGCCTTGTGGTTTCAGAAAAGAAGATTTTTTAAAGTTTTTTCCTATATGTCTATATGAAAAACATGCAAAACCTCAATATACAAACTCTGGACCCCCGGGGTACAAGCATTTTTGACCCTGGGTACTTTATTTGAAAAAACGTAATAGTCTAGGCGTTGGCGATCATTTTAAAAGAAAAACTGTTGAAATCTGTCCAGCGGTTCTGGGGAAGAAGATTTTTTAAGGTTTCGACCATATATGGTAAGGGCAGCCAACTTGGATGTAGCGCTGACCTAATTTTAACAAATCTAAAAAGCATTCATCTAAGGATCATCCATGTGTAGTTTGGTCAAAATTACCCAAGCGGTTTCTGAGGAGAAGTCGTTTGAAGAAAAGTTAACGGACGACAGACGACAGACAGACGACGGACGTCAGACAACACACCATCCCATAAGCTCTGCTGGCCGTTGGCCAGTAGAGCTAAAACTCATTGTCATGCAATTTAGTAGTAAATTGTGCACTAAAAGTGATCACAATAAATGTGACGAGAAGAGTGGTTGCCCGAAAAATCTGCAGAATGATGACATAATTGGTAAAAACAACATTTCATTACATTACACATTAGCCTAAACACAATATGTGTTTGTTTAAATCACTCGCAAGTACTCACACACTACACTACGCTACACTACACTGCATCGGATATAATAGCATAGGATAGCATAGCATAGCATAGCATTAACAGCACACCCAGCATTGCTATGCTATGTGCTATTCAGTGGTATATGCTATGATATACTATGCTGTATGCTATGCTATGATGTGTGCTATGCTATGATGTGTGCTATGCTATGGTGTGTGCTATGATGTGTGCAATGCTATGATATGATGTGTGCTATGCTGTGCTATATGATGTGTGCTATGCTATGATGTGTGATATGTTATGCTATGCTATGCTATGATGTGTGCTATGATGTGCGCAATGCTATGATATGATGTGTGCTATGCTATGATGTGTCTTTATGCTATGATGTGTGCTATGCTATGATGAGTGCAGTGCTATGATATGATGTGTGCTATGCTATGCTATAATGTGTGCTATGCTATGATGTGTGCAATGCTATGATGTGTGCTATGCTATGCTACGATGTGTGCTATGATATGCTATGCTATGTTATGATGTGTGCTATGCTATGATGTGTGCAATGCTATGATATGATGTGTGCTATGATAGGCTATGATGTATGCTATGCTATGCTATGCTATGTTATGATGTGTGTTATGATGTGTGCTTTGCTATGATGTGTGCAATGCTATGATATAATGTGTGCTATGCTACAATGTGTGTGCTATGCTATGTTATGATGTGTGCTATAAGGTGTGCTATGCTATAATGTGTGCTATGCTGTACTGTGCTATGCTATGCTGCAATGATGTACTTTGCTATGTTATGATGTTTGCTATGCTATGATGTGCTGTGCTGTGCTATGCTATGCTATGTTATGACTTGAAATCACTTGCCCCTCACTGCTGTAGGTTCGATCCCTCAGGGAGCTAGGAATCTTTATGTGAGGAAGCTATCCAGCTGGCTTGCGGAACGTGATGTGTGTTTATGCTATGATAAGATGTGTGCTATGCTATGATGAGTGCAGTGCTATGATATGATGTGTGCTATGCTATGCTATAATATGTGCTATGTTATGATGTGTGCAATGCTATGATGTGTGCTACGCTATGCTACGATGTGTGCTATGCTAAGCTATGCTATGTTATGATGTGTGCTATGCTATGATGTGTGCAATGATATGATATGATGTGTGCTATGCTATGCTATGCTGTGCTATGATGTATGCTATGCTATGTTATGATGTGTGTTATGATGTGTGCTATGCTATGATGTGTGCAATGCTATGATATAATGTGTGCTATGCTACAATGTGTGTGCTATGCTATGTTATGATGTGTGCTATGTGTGCCATGCTATAATGAGTGCTATGCTGTACTGATCTATGCTATGCTGCAATGATGTACTTTGCTATGTTATGATGTTTGCTATGCTATGCTGTGCTGTGCTGTGCTATGCTATGCTATGTTATGACTTGAAATCACTTGCCCCTCACCACTGTAGGTTCGATCACTCAGGGAGCTAGGAATCTTTATGTGAGGAAGCTATCCAGCTGGCTTGCGGAACGTCGGTGGTTCTAACCAGGTGCCCGCCCGTGCTAGGGAATTGCCCGGAGGGGAACCTGGGGTCTTTTTCTGATTTTTTCTGACTAAAGAACCCATCGATGTATTAATAAAATCAACAGCCGAATAGTAAAATGTGTTACAAAAAACGATTAATTAAAAATATAATTCTAATTTTTAGTATAAGAATTACGAATTGAATTTTATGTTCAGTCACCGCGAAGTAGGTAAAAGTAACTGCCACATAACTAAACATTATCCGGGCATTTGAAGTTTCCGTAAAATTGTCTTCTGGTTCGATTTTTTAATAGTTATTGAATAATAATGCATTAAATTGACTGCAAAAGTGTACATTAATACTAAAGGTAAATCGCGGCGATGGCCTGTGATTTCACACCGGGTAAAGCGGTGTGCGAATCAAAACGGATCATGGCGAATCGCTGTGATTGTCTCGCGGCGGTCAAAAGTTACTGTCCCCACGTTGAGTGGACTGTCTGCCGTTCGCGGGGACAAAATCAGTGTGTCCGCGGTGAGATAAAATCCCCGCATTGAGTGTGATTAGTCGTAATTTGCGTGGTAGCAACTTTACTTGAAAGCTATAATAAAACACCTAGCATAGCACACAGCACACAGCACAGCACATTTTTAAAACATTTTTTTTATTATTAAAACAATTTCTGTTAAATTTACAGGCGATGAGTATAGAGAAGCATGTATGTCAACACAAGAACCCGTTACGATAAGTAACATGGCAACAGCCGGCGACAGTCATGCATTTTTGGGCGCACGAGATGCTCAACAACAACAGCGTGCTGATACTACGGAAATAGAAAGGTCAGCCGATGTTATACACCTAACCAAATCAATGAAAAAAATAATTAAAAAAGCAAATTTTAGTAAAAAAATGTTCCCAGCAAAAAACAAAAAAGACCGACAATACATACAGAATAGATTTTCTAAAGATATCGGTGACCGCGTACACATGGAGTACAAAAAATTGCACGTAGAAGTGGGCAGTAACATATATCTACTTAAAAGAAAAGCAAAATTATTGAAGACAGCAACTGTCAAATGCATTTCTGGAAAGTGTGGCGAAGCATGTCGTAAAAATTCATTTGTTTGTTCGGGATTACCACCTTCAAATTGCTGGCAGCCTAGATTTTTTGCCAAATGCAAAGAAATAGCTTGAAATTAAAGGTTCAGACAGAACATTGCTAATGATGTGCCTCGATATCAGGCTCGGTAAATTGGCAATTGAAAAAACTCAATTTCATGCAGATACCAACAAGCTGGAGGCATCTCATCGGGGATATAATGTCTCGAGTCCAAAGGATGTCACTTTTCGACGAAATGCAAAAGGTCGAAAACTAAGCGCAGCCGCCCGATTGAATGATGGTCGTGCAATTGCACATTCAGCACTAGAAAAAGCAGCTGCAGTTGGCGCACCACACCGAGAAAATACGAAGGTTTTGCGCACTTTAAAACAATTGCAGGACAAAAATGACTACGACAAATTGAGACAAAAATCACAAAAATACAAAACAAGACGGTACCAAACAAAATTAGAACAAGAGGCCCAAGAGGGCCTGTGGACGCTCTACTGGCTCAAGATAAAGTTTATGAATAAGGGGCCATAAGTCTTTCAAAAATCATTCAACCAGAACATGGCAATGACAGGTGCAACTAGGCTTAGTACTGATCATTCTAGCCAAGATTCGCTGAAATCTGGCAAAGAGTTCAGAAGAGACTAATCTGGACAAAGTTTGTGTATTAAAACTTTTAAAGGGTCACAACTCTGCCAAAAATCAATCAACCGAAATATGGCAATGATATGCACAACTAGACTTGATACTGATCATCCTTGTCAAGTTTCGTCTATATCCAGCCAGGGGTTCAGGAGAACTAGCCCTGAAAATAATTGTGGTATCAAGATCCTTTAAAGGGCCATAACTCTGCCAAATATCTGTAAACCTGAACGTGACAATGACATGCACAACTAGGCTTGGTGCTGATCATCCCTGCAAAGTTTCATTGAAATCTGGCGAGGGGTTCAGGAGAAGTAGATCAAACAAAGTTTGTGTTTTATAACCTTTAAAGGGCCATAATTCTTCCAAAAAAATCATTTAACCGGAATACGCCAATGATTTGCACAACTAGACATGGGATTGATCATCCCTAAAAAGCTTCGTTTAAATCCGGCCAGAGGTTCAGGAGAACTAGTCAGAACAAAGTTTGTGTATTAAAACCTTTAATGAGCTATAACTTTTAAAAAATCATCAACTGGAACACCGTGACTATGTACAACTAGGCTTGGTACTGATCATCCCTGCAAAGTTTAAATGAAATTCGGCCAAATGAAGGCCCTTTCGTCTATATGAGGCCAAGATATAGCATATTTCAGAAAATCAAGGGCCACGACTCCGATGTAAATGTTCCAATCTGGATGGTTTTCGAACTCGTCCAAGGATTCATTAATATTAACAATCTGGTAAAGTTTCTTAAAGATCGGATGAAAGATGAAGGCCCTATCGTCTTAACGAGGCAAAATATAAGATTTTTAACTAAATCAAGGGCCATAACTCCACTGTTACTGGTCTGATCTGGCTAGTTTCCGAACTTGACCGAGCTTTCATTGATATGAACAATCTCGTAAAGTTTCATTTCAGAAAGATCGCATGAAAAATGAAGGCCCTATCATCTTAACGAGGCAAAATATAGCATTTTTAACTAAATCAAGAGCCACAACTCCGCTGTTGCTGGTCCGATCCGGCTGGTCTTCAAAATTGTCCGAGCTTTTATTTACATAAACAATCTGGTAAAGTTTGGTAAAGATCGAATGAAAGATAAAGGCCCTATCGTCTTAACGAGTCAAAATATAGCATTTTTAACTAAATCAAGGGCCATAACTCCGCTGTTAATGGTCAGATCTAGCTTGTCGTCGAAGTTGTCCGAGCTTTCATTTATATAAACAATCTGGTAAAGTTTAGTAAAGATTGGATGGAAGATGAGGGCCCTATTGTCTTAATGAGGCAAAATATAGCATTTTTAACTAAATCAAGGGCAATAAATCCGCTGTTAATGTTCCGATCTAGCTGGTTTTCGAACTTGTCCGAGCTTTAATTGATATTAACATCTGTGCAAGTTTGGTAAAGACCAAATAATAAATGAAGGTGCTAGAGTGTTCACAAGGCTTAATATGGCATTTTTCAGCAAAACAAGGGCCGTTACTCCAGTGAAATTATTTCGATCTTCCCGGTTTTCGAACTTGTCCGAGCTTTCATTGATATAAAGACACTGGCAAAGTTAAGTTAAGGTACGATTAATATTGAAGGCCCTAGATTGTTCACAAGGCAGAAAATAGCATTTTTCAGAAAAAACAAGGGCCATAATTCCAGTGTTACTGATCCAATTTTGCTGGTTTTCGAACTTATTTGAGCTTTTATTGACATTAACAATTTGAGCAAGTTTGGTAAAGATCAAATTATAAATTAATGTGCTAGAGTGTTCACAAGGCAGAAAATGGCATTTTTCAGAAAAAACAAGGGCCATAACTCCGGTGTTACTGATCCGATTTGGCTGGTTTTCAAACTTGTCCAAGCTTGTTCGAGCTTTCATTGATATTAACAATCTGTGCAAGTTTGGTAAAGATCAAATAATAAATGAAGGTGCTAGAGTGTTCACAAGGCTTAATATGGCATTTTTCAGCAAAACAAGGGCCATAACTCTGGTGAAATTTATCCGATCCGGCTGGTTTTCGAACTTGTCCGAGCTTTCATTGATATAAAGACACTGCCAAAGTTTCATAAAGATTAGATTAATAATGAAGGCCCTAGACTTTTCACAAAGCAAAAGTTAACGACGGACGAAGGACGGATTGACGACGGACAACTCACCATCCCATAAGCTCTGCTAGCCTTCGGGCAGTAGAGCTAAAAATTCAAAGCATATGACGAAAAGCGCCAGGGTTTAATAACCTACGCGACCGATGTTCTAGATTAGATGAATAAAAGGGACCCGTCTTTGAATTACATACATTATTTTATGCATTTTCAGTTATAGCAGTTGAAGTAGGTGGGTGGGGTACACTTTTAACATTGATAATACTGGAGATAAGCAATTTTAATCAAAACTCCAACCTTTAACTGTAGCAGGCAATCTTGGTACTGGCCATGATGTTAACAGGTCTTCGGAATACTGTAGGTACATAGTTTTCTCTCTAAATTAATGGAATGGGGTTCCAAACTCAGATGATCCGGTCGCAAACATAGGCTGTTGTGGCAGAGATGACTTACATCCATGTTTCGTGGAATGTTAGATACTTGATGTACACACATGTACATTGCTCTATGAGCTGTGACGTTTAACTGTGTATATCCACCACTTCCATCATACTGACGTCAGGCATGCTCCGTCGTCCATATTGTAATCCAGAACGGGGTTTTGACAGTCCATATTCAACATTGTAAAGAATGCAATCCGTATTCCTCACTGAATAGTCTATTTTCGTTTGTATATTTGTTAAAATCCAATGCTGGTTCACTGAAAGTCATCCTAAAATGTTAAAATGAAATTTTTTACATACTTAACACTGAATCTGGGAAATATTAATCCATGTCAAGGGAGGCATGCCTTGTAAGCGTCTAATGATGTGAGTCCTTTCAAGGTCTCACTACACAGTTCACTTTTACTATGTTGGCCTATATGAATAAAGTGTACTGGGCCATTTCGAACCTAAAGTTTCCAAGCTAAAAGTCACTTATTTATGAAACACAGTCATTTGCCCACACAAAAATGTACAAAATATGGTACGTTGACCAGGTTTTTTTTTTTTTAATTGGAGTGGTGGCATCCTTTGCACTATTTTGGGCTTTTACTCCAGAGTTTGTACCAGAATTCCTACACTGCTTCAACCACCATAAAACTGTCATATTCTGGTGCCAGTGTCGTCTAATAGCTGCACATCCAATTTCAGACTGTGTTCATCTCACCTGCAGCAGTAATACATATACCTGTCAGCAATTATCAAAAATATTTAAAGTTTATAAGTTGTTAATTGCAGAAGTATGTCCTTATATGGTAATATGTATTTTCATCATTAAAATCTGTTTTACTAAAATTGACATCAGTGTTGAATCTTATTTTCTTCTTCCAAACATTCTGTAATATTTGCAGAACAAATTTACCTGTCCGATAATCCGCTGAAAGCTGATGCCAACAATGGCTTCTGTCCCCATAATGACACTCCTCTCTGGCCGGTAAGAATCCAGATAGCTCCCATCCTTCTGTATGAAGAGATAATATGGAATTTTACTTAACAGTATTTAATACCATTGTTCAAAAGTCATTGCAACTGTTTAGAAGTAATTGTGTATGTATAAAACAAGATCAAAGGACTGAAGGTCCTGAGAACCGCCAAGATTGAACAGTGTCTATCTTCTTGATGAGGTTAAAGGTTTTTAAATATTGAGGAAGTAAGAGTTTAAAAAAAATATATATATATATATATATTTTTTTTTTACCCCACCCACACCACCAAATATTGGCCGCGATTTTTCAAAAACAGCCGTGCAAAAGACGGCTGCACTGTTGGATGCCTAATAACTTCCCCTCTGGAAAATAACCGACAGTATGAATCAAACTGAGTACAATGTACAATAGTACGAATCTAACTGAGTACAAAGTACGAAATTTTGTAGGAGTTGTCGTTCTTGAATTCATTCTATTTTTAGAAGCTACAATGCCTTGATAAATCTCCCAACATACCAAACAAAGGAAATTCGAACATGAGACCCAAGAGGGCCTGTGGACGCTCTACTGGCTAAAACAGTTCTTATAGATTTAGATAGATATAGCTAGATATAGCTCTCAACTCCTATAGATTTAACAAAGGAAAATACAATATAGCATTTTTCAACAAATCAAGGGCTATAACTCTGTTATTACTAACAAGATCTAGCTGGTTTTTGAAATTGTCCAAGATTTGATTGATATACCGCGCTTTGCACAACTAGACATCATACTGAGGCTTCCTGCCAAATTTCGTAGAAATCCAACAAGCCGTTTAAGAGTAGTAGCGCCGACAAGAAATTTAAAATAAAAATGTCAAAGGGCCATAACTATGTCAAAAATCTGCGAACTGGAACAAAAGCGTGACATGCACAACTAGACATCTTACTGATGCTTCCTGCCAAGTTTCGTCGGCATTTAGGATGAGTAGCGCCGAACAGAAATTTTAAAGTAAGTTTGAAGTAATTAAAAAGATAATGAAAAAAGTTAAAAAAAAATATAAATATTCAAATCAATCAAAAAAAAAATAATAAAAAAGAAAATTTAAATTAAAAAAATATTTAAAAAATTGAAAAAAAAATAAAATTGAAACAATTGAAGAAAAAAATAATTGAAAAAAAAAATTAAATTGAAAAAAAAAAAAAAAAAAAAATCAATTTAAAAACAAAAATAATCAAAAAAAATGTTACGCACGGGGCGCGTCCAAATTTGACACCAAGGTCACCATTTCAACAAACTTGGTAGAGGACCATAAGATGATGCTACATGTAATAATGAAAGCTCTGTGCCATGTGGTTCCAGAGAAGATTTTTTTCAGTTTTTGCCTATACAAGCCTAAGTAAAACTGTGACCCCCAGGGTGGGGCCAAATGTGACCAATGGGTCACCATTTGAACAAACTTGGTAGAAGACCATAAGCTTATAGCAAATACAAAATATTAAACCTCTGGCTCTTGCAGTTTCAGAGAAGAAGATTTTTTAAGTTTTTCCCTATACATGTCTAAGTAAAACTGTGACCCCCAGGGCGGGGTCAAATGTGACCCGAGGGTCACCATTTGAACAAACTTGGTAAAGGACCATAAGCTTATAGCAAATGCAAAATATTAAACCTCTGGCTCTTGTAGTTTCTGAGAAGAAGATTTTTAAAAAAAACAAGAGGCCCAAGAGGGCCTGTGGACGCTCTACTGGCTAATATGGCTCTTATGACATCAATGAAGCGAGTGACTATCGTCTTAAAGAGGCAAACTATAGCATTTTTAACTATATCAAGAGCAGTAACACTGTGATTACTGGTCCGATCTGGCTGGTTTTCCAAGTTGGCTAGTAGAGAAAATAAAAATATAAAAAAAAAAAAAAAAAAATAAAAAAAAAAATAAAAAAATAAAAAAAAAAATAAATAAATAAATATATATAAAATAAAAAATTTAAAAAAAAATAATTTAAAAAAAAAATAATAAAAAAAAAAGAAAATAAAAAAATAAAAAATAAAGAAATTAAAAAATTTAAAACAAGCATTGATGTAAAACTGTGACCCCCGGGGCGGGGCCAGATGTGACCCCAGGGTCAGCATTTGAACAAAATTGGTAAAGGACCATAAGCTTATAGCAACAGCAAAATATTAAACCTCTGGCTCTTGCAGTTTCAGAGAAGAAGATTTTAAGTTTTTCCCTATACATGTCTATGTAAAACATGTGACCCTTGGGGCGTGACCAAATGTGACCCCAGGGTCACCATTTGAACAAACTTGGTAAAGGACCATAAGCTTATAATAATTGTAAAATATCAAACCTCAGAGCTCTTGTAGTTCCCGAGAAGAAGATTTTTAAAAAAAAAATCCTATATAAGTCTATGTAAAACTGTGACCCTCGGGGCGGGGAAAAATTTGACCCCAGGGTCACCATTTGAACAAACTTAGTAGAGGACCATAAGCTGATGCTACATGTAATACATGAGAGCTCTGTGCCTTGTGGTTTCAGAGAAGAAGATTTTTTAAACTTTTTTCCTATATGTCTATATGAAAAACATGCAAAACCTCAATATACAAACTTTGGACCCCCGAGGCACGGCCATTTTTGACCCCGCGGACTTTATTTGAACAAACTTGATAGTCTAGGCGTTGACGATCATTTTAAAAGAAAAACTGTTGAAATCTGTCAAGCGGTTCTGGAGAAGAAGATTTTTTAAGGTTTCGACCATATATGGTAATGGCAGCCATCTTGGATGTAGCGCTGACCTAATTTTAACAAATCTAAAAAGCATTCATCTAAGGATCATCCATTTGAAGTTTGGTCAAAATTAGCCAAGTGGTTTCTGACGAGAAGTCGTTTGAAGAATTCCCTATACATGTCTATGTAAAACATGTGACCCTTGGGGCGGGGCCAAATGTGACCCTAAGGTCACCATTTGAACAAACTTGGTAAAGGACCATAAGCTTATAGTAAATGCAAAATATCAAACCTCTGGCTGTTGTAGTTTCCGAGAAGAAGATTTAAAAAAAAAAATCCTATGTAAGTCTATGTAAAACTGTGACCCCCGGGGCGGGGACAAATTTGACCCCAGGGTCACCATTTGAACAAACTTAGTAGAGGACCATAAGCTGATGCTACATGTAATACATGAGCGCTCTGTGCCTTGTGGTTTCAGAGAAGAAGATTTTTTAAAGTTTTTTCCTATATGTCTGTATGAAAAACATGCAAAACCTCAATATACAAACTTTGGACCCCCGGGGCACGGCCATTTTTGACCCCGGGGACTTTATTTGAACAATCTTGATAGTCTAGCCGTTGGCGATCATTTTAAAAGAAAAACTGTTGAAATCTGTCCAGCGGTTCTGGAGAAGAAGATTTTTTAAGGTTTCGACCATATATGGTAATGGCAGCCATCTTGGATGTAGCGCTGACCTAATTTTAACAAATCTAAAAAGCATTCATCTAAGGATCATCCATGTGAAGTTTGGTCAAAATTAGCCAAGCGGTTTCTGAGGAGAAGTCGTTTGAAGAAAAGTTAACGGACGACGGACGGACGACGGACGGACGACGGACGATGGAAGACGGACAACACACCATCCCATAAGCTCTGCTGGCCCTTGGCCAGTAGAGCTAAAAATCCTATATATCTATGTAAAACTGTGACCCTAGGGGCGGGGACAAATTTGACCCCAGGGTCACCATTTGAACAAACTTAGTAGAGGACCATAAGCTGATTCTACATGTAATACATGAGAGCTCTGTGCCATGTGGTTCCAGAGAAGAAGATTTTTTTCAGTTTTTCCCTATACAAGCCTATGTAAAACTGCGACCCCCGGGGTGGGGCCAAATGTGACCCCTGGGTCACCATTTGAACAAACTTGGTAGAGGACCACAAGCTTATAGCAAATGCAAAATATTAAACCTCTGGCTCTTGCAGTTTCAGAGAAGAAGATTTTTTAAGTTTTTCCCTATACATGCCTATGTAAAACATGTGACAATTGGGGCGGGGCCAAATGTGACCACTGGGTCACCATTTGAATAAACTTTGAAAAGGACCATAAGCTTATAGTAAATGCAAAATATCAAACCTCTGGCTGTTTTAGTCTCCGAGAAAAAAAAAAATCCTATATAAGTCTATGTAAAACTGTGACCCTTGTGGCGGGGCCAAATGTGACCCCAAGGTCACCATTTGAACAAACTTGGTAAAGGACCATAAGCTTATAGTAAATGCAAAATATCAAACCTCTGGCTCTTGTAGTTTCCGAGAAGATTTTTTTATTTTTTCCTATATAAATCTTTGTAAAACTGTGACCCCCGGGGCGGGGACAAATTTGACCCCAGGGCCACCATTTGAACAAACTTAGAAGAGAACCATAAGCTGATGATACATGTAATATATTAGAGCTCTATACCTTGTGGTTTCAGAGAAGAAGATTTTTTAAAGTTTTTTCCTATATGTCTATATGAAAAACATGCAAAACCTCAATATATAAACTCTGGACCCCCGGGGCACGGCCATTTTTGATCCCGGGGACTTTATTTGAACAAACTTGATAGTATAGGCATTGGCGATCATTTTAAAAGAAAATCTGTCCAGCGGTTCTGGAGAATAAGATTTTTTAAGGTTTCAACCATATATGGTAATGGCAGCCATCTTGGATGTAGCGCTGACCTAATTTTAACAAATCTAAAAAGCATTCATCTAAGGATCATCCATGTGAGGTTTGGTCAAAATTAGCCAAGCGGTTTCTGAGAAGTCGTTTGAAGAAAAGTTAACGGACGGACGGACAGACGACGGTAGACGTACAACACACCATCCCATAAGCTCTTGGCCAGTAGAGCTAAAAATCGATTTTACGGGAGTTTTTCATATAATTCTGTGGGGCCGGGAGGAGGGTTAGAATTCCATGAGATTTCTGTATGCAATAACTACGGGCATTTATTTCCCAATTTGTTATCTGGGTCACACGTCATGAGCGGCACATCTGGGTAACTCCATTCATGAAATATATCATACGGACGTCATTTCGATCGATATATATATATATATAATTATATGCGTGTATTATTGCGCATAGTATTTCAGTTCCTTTTTCAAAAAAGACACGTATATACTGTTTACACTGACAATTATTCACAATCAGTAGTTATATTATTCGGTATATATAACGTTCATGTCAGTCACCTTATGAAATTAAGTTATACTTGATGCAGTTAAAGGAACTTCATTCTCGAAGTGCGTAAAGCACACAATCCGATTTTTGGTGATTTTTTTTGGTGTATTAATGCGCATAATATTTCGGTAAACCTACAAAAAAGACATGTTTATACTGTATACAATTACAATTATTTCACAATCAGTAGTTATATTACTAGGTATACATATGTTCATGTCAGTCACCTTATGAAATTAAGTTATACTTGATGCAGTTAAAGGAACTTCATTCTCGAAGTGCGTAAAGCATACAATCTGATTTTTGGTGATTTTTTTGGTGTATTAATGATACAAAACAATGTTACAACGAACTCAGTACGTACCGTATCTTCCATATGGGTAAGACGGCTGACATGTTCTTCGACAGTTACACTTCTCATCGTGTCTGGGATGCCGGCTGTAATGGAAAATTGGAATTTGACTTAAGTTTCGAGAAACAATGGGGTTTCTGCTGGAAAGAGAGGTTCATGTGCACTAAATGCCAATTTATTAGCAAAGCTTACAAACTGTTTGAGGAAATAAACAGAGACAAGCGTGGAGCAAAAAATGCTGACATCAACATTTCTGTGGCTGCCGGATTGTTGGATACTAAGTGTGGTCCAAATGACTTAAGGTTTATTGTGACAAGTTTGAAAAATCCACCACCCTCATATGGTACAATGCAGAAACACAGTAATTACGCGGCTTCAAAAACAGAAGAAGTTGCAGAGGCTAGCTTCACCAGAGCACGACAGCAAACAATAGATAACAATATTGCACTAGGTTTCAAACCAGACACATCTATTCTGGGGGGCATTGATTCCCAATACAATAACAGCATGAAATACGCAGGGGAGACAACTCCTAGTCAGCCAGCAAAACAAGTCAGCACTACAATTTGTGAAAAGCAGACGGAGTATCAAAAAATCATTGTCATGCAATTTAGTAGTAAATTGTGCACTAAAAATGATCAAAATAAATGTGATGAGAAGAGTGTTGCCCAAAAAATCTGCAGAATGATGACATAATCGGTAAAAACAACATTTCATTATATTACACATTAGCCTAACCACAATATGTGTTTGTTTAAATCACTCGCAAGTACTCACACACTACACTACGCTACACTACACTACACTTCACTGCATAGGATATCATAGCATAGGATAGCATAGCAGAGCATAGCATTAACAGCACAACCAGCACTGCTATGCTATGTGCTATTCAGTGGTATATGCTATGATATGCTATGCTGTATTCTATGTAATGCTATGATGTGTGCTATGCTATGATGTGTGCTATGATGTGTGCAATGCTATGATATGATGTGTGCTATGCTATGCTGTGCTATATGATGTGTGCTATGCTATGATATGATGTGTGCTATGCTATGATGCATGCTGTGCTATGCTATGCTATGATATGATGTGTGCTATGCTATGATGTGTGCAATGCTATGACATAATGTGTGCTATGCTATGCTATCTATGCTATGATGTGTGCTATGCTATAATGTGTGCAATGCTATATGATGTGTGGTATGCTATGCTATGCTATGTTATGATGTGTGCTATGATATGATGTGTGCTATGCTATGCTGTGCTATGATGTATGCTATGCTGTGCTATGCTATGTTATCACGTGTGCTATGATGTGTGCAATGCTATGATATAATGTGTGCTATGCTACGATGTGTGTGCTATGCTATGCTATGCTACGTTATGATGTGTGCTATGATGTGTGCTATGCTATAATGTGTGATATGCTGCTATGCTGTACTGTACTATGCTATGCTGCAATGATGTACTTTGCTATGTTATGATGTTTGCTGTGCTGTGCTGTGCTGGGCTATGATATGCTATGTTATGATGTGTGCTATGCTATGATGTGTGCTATGCTGTACGAAGTACTGTGCTATGTTATGCTGTTTGCTATGCTATGCTATGCTGTGCTATGCTGTGCTATGCTATGCTATGTTATGCTAGAAAGTCGCATTTCTCTTCACCGGACATAAATTTGATACCCAGAATCCTTTGCGATGTGTGTACCTATTAACAAGGCGGCACTAATAAATAGAACCGGAATTCTTTACAATTTTTTCTGATTTTTTCTGACTAAAGAACTCATTGATGTATTAATATAATCAACAGCAGAATAGTAAAATGTGTTACAAATAACGATTAATTAAAAATATAATTCTTATTTCCAGTATAAGAATTAAGAATTGAATTTTATGTTCAGTCACTGCCAAGTAGGTAATAGGAACCGCCACATAACTATACATTATCCGGGCATTTGAAGTTTCCGTAAAATTTTCTGCTTCGATTTGTTAATAGTTATTGAATAATAATGCATTAAATTGACTGCAAAAGTGTACATTGATACTGAAGGTATGTCGCGGCGATGGCCTGTATTTTCACACTGGGTAAAGCGGTGTGCGAATCAAAACGGATCACGGCGAATCGCGGTGATTGTGTTGCAGCAGTCAAAAGTTATTGTCCCAGCGTTGAGTGGACTGTCCGCCGTTCGCTGGGACAAAATCAGTGTGTCCGCGGTGAGATAAAATCCCCGCGTTGAGTGTTATTAGTCGCAATCCGCGTGGCAGCAACTGTACTTGAAAGCTATAATAAAACACCTAGCATAGCATACAGCACAGCACAGCACAGCACAGCACAGCACAGCACAAAGCACACAGCACAGCACATTTTTAAAACATTTTTTTTTTATTATTAAAACAATTTCTGTTAAATTTACAGGCGATGAGTATAGAGAAGCCCACGCATGTATGTCAACAATTCTTCGCAGCAAGAACCCGGTTACGATAAGTAACATGGCAACAGACGGCGACAGTCATGCATTTTTGGGCGCATGAGATGCTCAACAACAACAGCTTGCTGATACTACGGAAATGGAAAGGTCAGCCGATGTTATACACTAGCCAAATCAATTGGAAAAAAAGAAGAAAAAAGCAAATTTTAGTAAAAAAATGTTCCCAGCAAAAAACAAAAAAGACCGACAATATATACAGAATAGATTTTCTAAAGATATCGGTGACTGCGTACACATGGAATACAAAAAATTGCACGCAGAAGTGGGCAGCAACATATATCTACTTAAAAGAAAAGCAAAATTATTGAAGACAGCAATCATCAAATGAATTTCTGGAAAGTGTAGCGAAGCATGTCGTAAAAATTCATTTGTATGTTCGGGATTACCACCTTCAAGCCTAGTTTTTGGCCAAATGCAAAGAAAAAGCTTGATATTAAAGGTTAAGACAGAACATTGCTAATGATGTGCCTCGATATCAGGCTCGGTACATTGGCAATTGAAACAAGAGGCCCAAGAACTGGCTGAAGATAAAGTTTATGCACAAGGTGACATAACTCTTTCAAATATCGTTCAAATATCGTTCAACCAGAACATGGTGATGATATATGCAACTAGGCTTGGTACTGATTGTCCCTGACAAGTTTCGTTGAAATCCAGCCAGAGGTTCAGGAGAACTAGTCTGTACAAAGTTAGTGTATTAAAACCTTTAACGGGTCATCACTCTGCCAAAATTCATTCAACCATAACACTGCATTGATAGGTGCAACTAGGCTTGGTACTGATCATCCCCATCCAGATTCGTTGAAATCCAGCAAGGAGTTCAGAACAGACTAATCTGGACAACGTTTCTCTATTAAAACCTTTAAAGGGCCATAACTCTGCCAAAAATCATTCAACCCGAATATGGCGATGATATGCACAATTAGGCTTGATACTGATCATCGTTGTCAAGTTTCGTTAAAATCCAGCCAGGGGTTCAGGAGAACTAGCCCGGAAAATGTTTGTTAACTGGAATGCGACGATGATATGCACAACTAAGCTTGGTGCTGATCATCCCTGTAAAGTTTCGCTGAAATGTGGGGAGACGTTCAGGAGAATAGTCCAGACAAAGTTTGTGTATTAAAACCTTTAAAGGACCATAACTCTGCCAAAAATCATTCAACCGGAACACGGCAAAGATTTGCACAACTAGACCTGGAACTGATCATCCCTAAAAAGTTTCGTTTAAATCCAGCCAGGGTTCAGGAGAACTAGTCAGAACAAAGTTTGTGTATTAAAACCTTTAAAGGAACATAACACCACCAAAATCATTCAACCGGAACACGGTGACGATATGTACAACTAGGCTTGGTACTGATCATCCCTGAAAAATTTCAATGAAGTCTGGCCAAATGAATGCCCTTTCTTCTTAATGAGGCCAAAATATAGTATATTTCAGAAAATCAAGGGCAATAACTACAGTGTAAATGGTCCAAACTACAGTGTAAATGGTCCAATCTGGCTGGTTTTCAAACTTGTCGGAGCTTTCATTGATAGTAACAATCAAGGGCCATAACTCCACTATTACTGGTCCAATATGGCTGGTTTTCGAACTTGTTCGAGCTTTTAACGACATTAACAATCTAATAAAGTTCAGTAAAGATCGGATGAAAAATGAAGGCCCTATCGTCTTAACGAGGCAAAATATATCATTTTAACTAAATCAAGAGCTATAACTCTGCTGTTGCTGGTCCGATCTGGCTGGTTTTCGAACTTGTCTAAGCTTTCATTTATATTAACAATCTGGTACAGTTTGGTAAAGATCAGATGAAAAATGAAGGCCCTATCGTCTTAACGAGGCAAAATATAGCATTTTTAACTAAACCAAGGGTCATAACTCCGCTGTTACTGGTCCAACCAGGCTGGTTTTTGAACTTGTCCGAGCTTTTGTTGATATTAACAATCTGTAAAGTTTGGTAAAGATCGGATGAAAAATGAAGGCCCTATCATCTTAACGAGGCAACATATAGCATTTTTAACTAAGTCTAGGGCCATAACTCTGCTGTTACTGGTTCGATCTGGCTGATTTTCGAACTTGTCCGAGCTTAATTGATATTAACAATCTGTTAAAGTTTGGTAAAGATCAGATGAAAAATGAAGGCCCTATCGTCTTAATGAGGCAAAATATAGCATTTTTAACTAAATCAAGGGCCATAACTCCGCTGTTACTGGTCCGATATGGCTGGTTTTCGAACTTTTTCAAGCTTTCAATGACATTAACAATCTAATAAAGTTTGGTAAAGATCGGATGAACAATGAAGCCCCTATCGTCTTAACAAGGCAAATGTTAACTAAATCAAGGCCCATAACTCCGCTGTTACTAGTCTGATATGGCTGGATTTTGAACTTGTCCGAGTTTTCATTGATACTGACAATGTGGTAAAGTTTGGTAAATATAGGATGAACAAGAGGCCCAAGAGGGCCTTTGGACGCTCTACTGGCTCTAGATAAAGTTTATGTATAAGGGGCCATAACTCTTTTAAATATCGTTCAACCAGAACATGGGATGATATACGCAACTAGGCTTGGTAATTATTGTCCCTGACAAGTTTCGTCCAAATGCAGCCAGAGGTTCAGGAGAACTAGTCTGTACAAAGTTAGTGTATTAAAACCTTTAAGGGGTCATAACTCTGCCAAAATTCATTCAACCACAACACGGCAATGACAGGTGCAACTAGGCTTGGTACTGATCGTCCCCATCAAGATTCGTTGAAATCCAGCAAGGAATTCAGAAGAGACTAATCTGGACAACGTTTGGCTATTAAAACCTTTAAAGGGCCATCACTTTGCCAAAAATAATTCAACACGAATATGGCGACGATATGCACAACTAGGCTTGATACTTATTATCCTTGTCAAGTTTCGTTAAAATCCAGTCAGAGGTTCAGGAGAACTAGCCCGGAAAATGTTTGTTTATCAATAAACTTTAAAGGGCCATAACTCCACCAAAAATCTGTTAACCAGAATGCCACGATGATATGCACAACTATGCTTGCTGCTGATCATCCCTGTAAAGTTTCGTTGAAATGTGGGGAGGCGTTCAGGAGAACTAGTCCAGACAAAGTTTGTGTATTAAAACCTTTAAAGGGCCATAACTCTGCCAAAAATCATTCAACCAAAACATGGCAATGATTTGCACAACTAGACCTGATACTGATCATCCTTGTCAAGTTTCGTTAAAATCCAGAAAGGGCTTGAGGAGAACTAGTCCAGACAAAGTTTGTGTATTAAAACCTTTAAAGGGACTCCACCAAAACATTCAACCGGAACACGTTGACGATATGTACAACTAGGCTTGGTACTGATCATCCTTGAAAAGTTTCACTGAAATCTGGCCAAATGAAGGCCCTTTCTTCTTAATGAGGCCAAAAGATAGCATATTTCAGAAAATCGAGGGCCATAACTACGGTGTAAATGGTCAAATCTGGCTGTTTTGAAACTTGTTGGAGCTTTCATTGATAGTAACAATCTGGTAAAGTTTGGTAAAGATTGGATGAAAAATGAAAGCCCTATCGTAGTATTAACGAGGCAAAATATAGCATATTTAACTAAATCATGGCCATAACTCCGGTTTAATTGGTCCGATCTGGTTGGTTTTCAAATTTGTCTGAGCTTTCATTTATATTAACAATCTGGTAAAGATCGGACGAAAAATCAAGACCCTATCGTAATATACCCTTTTTCAACTAAATCAAGGGCCATAACTCCACTGTTGCTGGTCCGATCTGGCTGGTTTTCGAACTTGTCCAAGCTTTCATTGATATTAACAATCTGGTAATGTTTGGTAAAGATCGGATGAAAAATAAAGACCCTATCGTCTTAACGATACAAAATATAGCCTTTTTAACTAAATCAAGGACCATAACTCCGCTGTTACTGGTTCGACCTTGCTGGTTTTCAAACATGTGTCAGCTTTTATTGATATTAACAATCTGCTAAAGTTTAGTAAAGATCGGATGAAAAATAGTTTGGTAAAGATCGGATGGAAAATGAAGGCTCTTGGCCAGTAGAGCTAAAAATCATCAGCTCCAAAAAGTAGGTCAAGGTCATAGATGAAATCCAGGCATCCAAAAGGATGCATTACCCAAGACACAACTATGTCAAAACAGAATATGTTTTCTTCCAATGATTAAGCTATAAATTAGGTTTAAAACATCTAGTGCATAATTATAGTTCATGAGAAAGTGATGTAAATGTAACAATTAAAGTTATCTGCCCTTTGCTTAGATGGTGAACATCACATCCACATTTGCTTTGTCACGTTGCAATGTACCACTCAAGATACAACTATAAGCAAAGTTTGAAAGGTCTTAGTGCATACAGTTTGTAGAAAAGTGACCTAAATGCCAAAGTTGAAGGTAAAAACTATAAGGTTATCTGCCCTTTGCTTGAATGGTCAAGGTCACTTCCACATTTGCTTTGGTCACGTTGCGATGTACCACAAAAGATACAACTATAAGCAAAGTTTGAAAAGTCTAGTGCATAGTTTGTGAGAAAATGACCTAAACGCAAAACTTGAATGTGGACGCCGCCGCCGTCGGAAAAGCAACACCTATGTCTCCTTTTTTCTTCGAAAAGGCGAGACAAAAATCATTGTCATGCAATTTAGTAGTAAACTGTGCACGAAAAGTGATCACAATAAACGTGACGAGAAGAGTGGTTGCCCGAAAAATCTGCAGAAGGACGACATAATCAGTAAAAACAACATTTCATTATATTACACATTAGCCTAACCACAATATGTGTTTGTTTAAATCACTCGCAAGTACTCACACACTACACTACACTACACTACACTGCATAGGATAACATAGCATAGGATAGCATAGCATAGCATAGCATTAACAGCACAGCCAGCATTGCTATGCTATGTGCTATTCAGTGGTATATGCTATGATATGCTATGCTGTATGCTATGCTATGATGTGTGCTATGCTATGATGTGTGCTATGATGTGTGCAATGCTATGATATGATGTGTGCTATGCTATGCTATATGAGGTGTGCTATGCTATGGTATGATGTGTGCTATGCTATGATGTGTGCTATGTTATGCTATGCTATGCTATGATGTGTGCAAAGCTATGATATGATGTGTGCTATGCTATGATGTGTGCTTATGCTATGATATGATGTGTGCTATGCTATGATGAGTGCAATGCTATGATATGATGTGTGCTATGCTATGCTATGTTGTGTGCTATGCTATGATGTGTGCAATGGTATGATATGATGTGTGCTATGCTATGCTATGATGTGCGCTATGCTATGATATGCTATGCTATGATGTGTGCTATGCTATGATGTGTGCAATGCTATGATATGATGTGTGCTATGCTATGATATGATGTGTGTTATGCTATACTGTGCTATGATGTATGCTATGCTATGCTATGATGTGTTATGATATGTGCTATGCTATGATGTGTGCAATGCTATGATATAATGTGTGCTATGCTACGATGTGTGTGCTATGCTATGTTATGATGTGTGCTATGATGTGTGCTATGCTATAATGTGTGCTATGCTGTACTGTGCTATGCTATGCTGCAATGATGTACTTTGCTATGATATGATGTTTGCTATGCTATGCTAAGCTGTGCTGTGCTGTGCTGTGCTATGCTATGCTATGCTATGCTATGCTATGTTATGATGTGTGTTTTACGATGTGTGTTATGATGTGTGCTATGCTATGATGTGTGCTATGCTGTACGATGTACTGTGCTATGTTATGATGTATGCTATTCTATGCTATGCTATGCTGTGCTGTGCTGTGCTGTGCTGTGCTGTGCTGTGCTGTGCTGTGCTGTGCTGTGCTGTGCTGTGCTGTGCTGTGCTATGCTATGCAATGTTATGCTAGAAAGTCGCATTTTTCTTCACCGGACATAAATTGGCTACCCAGAATCCTTTGCGATGTGTGTACCTATTAACAAGGCGGCACTAATAAATAGAACCGGAATTCTTTATAATTTTTTCAGATTTTTTCTGACTAAAGAACCCATCGATGTATTAATATAATCAACAGCAGAATAGTAAAATGTGTTACAAATAACGATTAATTAAAAATATAATTCTAATTTCCAGTATAAGAATTACGAATTGAATTTTATGTTCAGTCACCGCGAAGTAGGTAATAGGAACCGCCACATTTAACTATACATTATCCAGGCATTTGAAGTTTCCGTAAAATTGTCTTCTGCTTCGATTTTTTAATAGTTATTGAATAATAATGCAATAAATTGACTGCAAAAGTGTACATTGATACTGAAGGTAAATCGCGGCGATGGCCTGCAATTTCACACCGGGTAAAGCGGTGTGCGAATCAAAACGGATCACGGCGAATTGCGGTGATCGTGTGGCGGCGGTCAAAAGTTATTGTCCCCGCGTTGAGTGGACTGTCCGCTGTTCGCGGGGACAAAATGAGTGTGATTAGTCGTAATCCGCGTGGTATCAACTGTACTTGAAAGCTATAATAAAACACCTAGCATAGCATACAGCGTACAGCACAGCACAGCACATTTTTAAAACATTTCTTTTTTTTTATTAAAACAATTTCTGTTAAATTTACAGGCGATGAGTATAGAGAAGCCCACGCATGTATGTCAACACAAGAACCCGTTACGATAAGTAACATGGCAACAGACGGCGACAGTCATGAATTTTTGGGCGCACGAGATGCTCAACAACAACAGCGTGCTGATACTACGGAAATAGAAAGGTCAGCCGATGTTATACACCTAACCAAATCAATGAAAAAAATAATTTAACAAGAGGTCAATGACCTTGAAGCTCTACTGATTGATTTTGATTTCAGGAAGTGGTCACTACAAACTTGTTTTTTAAAAATCTATTTTTAGCCGTGGCGGACATCTTGAATTTCCGGTCGTCCTGAAATTTTGCTAGGATCAATTAGACATCAAGAGCAGCATTCCTGTGAAGTTTCATGAAAATCGTCAAGTAGTTTCAGAGAAGTAGTCGCTATAAGTTTTCATTATATAACTCTATGTAAACAAAGATGGCCGCTGACAGCCATGTTCAACATTGAATCAAAATAATGTTCGACTCGGATAACCATCATGTCATGCTGATCATTTTAGAAAAAGTCCCATATCAATATCACTATAGTTCTCAAGCAGTAGTTGCTACAATCTTGTCTCTACAGACTTGTTTTTTGAAAATCTATTTTTAACCGTGGTGGCCATCTTGAATTTCCGACCGACCTGAAATTTTGCTAGGATCAATAAGACATTAAGAGCAACATTCCTGTGAAGTTTCATGAAAATCCGTCAAGTAGTTAAAGACGAGTAGTCGCTACAAGTTTTCATTATATAACTCTATGTAAACAAAGATGGCCGCTGGCAGCCATGTTTAACGTCAAATCAAAACGATTTTCGACAAGGACCAACATCATGTCATACTGATCATTTTACAAAAAGTCCCATATCAATATCTCTTATAGTTTTGAAGAAGTAGTCGCTACAAACTTATTTATTTTAAATCTATTTTTAGCTGTGGCGGCCATCTTGAATTTCCAGCCGACCTGAAATTTTTCTAGGATCAACTAGACGTCAAGAGCAACATTCCTGTGAAGTTTCTTGAACATCCATCTAGTAGTTTCAGAGGAGTAGTTGCTACAAGTTTTTACTATATAACTCTATGAAACTAAAGATGGCCACTGGCAGCCATGTTTAACGTCGAATCAAAATAATTTTCCACAAGGATCAACATCATGTCATGCTGATCATTTTAGAAAAAGTCCCATATCAATATCACTTATAGTTTTCAAGAAGTAGTCGCTACAAACTTATTATTTAAAAATCTATTTTTAGCTTTGGCGGCCATCTTGGATTTCACATCAACATGAATTTTTGGTAGGATCAACTAGACTTCATGGGCAACTTTTCTGTAAAGTTTCATGAATATCCATCCAGTAGTTTCAGAGGAGTAGTCGCTACAAATAAAAGTTTACGGACAGACAGACGGACGGACAGACGGACGGACGACAGACGCCGCACCACGGCATAAGCTCTGCTGATCTCTGATCAGTCGAGCTAAAAACAGACAGAAATAACAAAAACAGACAGAAACAAAAAACAAAAACAAACAAGAGGCCCAAAAGGGGCCTGTGGACGCTCTACTGGCTAATATGGCTCTTATGACATCAATGAAGCGAGTGACTGTCGTCTTAAAGAGGCAAAATATAGCATTTTTAACTATATCAAGAGCCATAACTCCACCATTACTGGTCCGATCTGGCTGGTTTTCCAAGTTGCCCAGTAGAGATAATAATCAAAAAAAATAATAATAATATAAAAAATAAAAAATTAAAAAAATATATATAAAAAAAAAAAAGAAAAAAAAAGAAAGAAAATAAATAAATAAATTAAAACATTTAAAACAAGCATTGATGTAAAACTGTGACCCCCGGGGCGGGGCCAGATGTGACCCCAGGGTCACCATTTGAACAAAATTGGTAAAGAACCATAAGCTTATAGCAACAGCAAAATATTAAACCTCTGGCTCTTGCAGTTTCAGAGAAGAAGATTTTTTAAGTTTTTCCCTATACATGTCTATGTAAAACATGTGACCCTTAGCGCGAGGCCAAATGTGACCCCAGGGTCACCATTTGAACAAACTTGGTAAAGGACCATAAGCTTATAATAAATGTAAAATATCAAACCTCTGGCTCTTGTAGTTTCTGAGAAGAAGATTTTTAAAAAAAAAATCCTCTATAAGTCTATGTAAAACTGTGACCCTCAGGGCGGGGACAAATTTGACCCCAGGGTCACCATTTGGACAAAGTTAATAGAGGACCATAAGCTGATGCTTCATGTAGCTCTGTGCCATGTGGTTCTAGAGAAGAAGATTTTTTTCAGATTTTCCCTATACAAGCCTATGTAAAACTGTGACCCCGGGGTGGGGCCAAATGTGACCCCTGGGTCAACATTTGAACAAACTTGGTAGAGGATCACAAGCTTATAGAAAATGCAAAATATTAAACCTCTGGCTCTTGCAGTTTCAGAGAAGAAGATTTTTTAACTTTTTCCCTATACATGTCCATATAAAACATGTGACCCTTGGGGCGGGGCCAAATGTGACCCTAGGGTCACCATTTGAACAAACTTGGTAAAGGACCATAAGCTTATAGTAAATGCAAAATATCAAAACTCTGGCTGTTGTAGTTTCCGAGAAGAAGATTTTTAAACAAAACAACCTATATAAGTCTATGTAAAACTGTGACCCCCGGGGCGGGGACAAATTTGATCCCAGGGTCACCATTTGAACAAACTTAGTAGAGGACCATAAGCTGATGCTACATGTAATACATGAGAGCTCTGTGCTTTGTGGTTTCAGAGAAGAAGATTTTTTAAAGTTTTTTCCAATATGTCTATATGAAAAACATGCAAAACCTCAATATACAAATATTGGACCCCCGGGGCACGGCCATTTTTGACCCCGGGGACTTTATTTGAACAACCTTGATAGTCTAGACGTTGGCAATCATTTTAAAAGAAAAACTGTTGAAATCTGTCCAGCGGTTCTGGAGAAGAAGATTTGTTAAGGTTTCGACCATATATGGTAATGGCAGCCATCTTGAATGTAGCGCTGACCTAATTTTAACAAATCTAAAAAGCATTCATCTAAGGATCATCCATGTGAAGTTTGGTCAAAATTAGCCAAGCGGTTTCTGAGGAGAAGTCGTTTGAAGAAAAGTTAACGGTCAGACGACGGGGGGGGGGGGGGGGGGGGGGGGGGTAGTTTTTGGTGTTTGGGAGGTGCGTAGAGGTGGGTGGAGGTGACAACATATATGTGTAAGAAGCTATGTGCAAAAAATTACCAAACAACACAAGACATATGTAAATAATAAACATTAAATAAAAATATTTGTTTCGAGCGTGCGGGTGGGTGGGGTGGAGGTTGGGGGTGGGTGGGTGGGTGGGTGGAGGCAACACAGGTATGTGTAAGAATTGACCAAAACAACACAGAAATATGTAAAAAAATAATAAAATAGTTTCAAGTAGCTGTGGTGAGAGGCGAGTTTCGAGTGGGGGGGGGGGGGGGGGGGGGGGGGGGGGGGGGGGGGGGAGGCGGGGAGACAAGCAAGGAGTGGGTGGGAGCAACATATGTGTAAGAATTGACCAAAAAACGAAGAAATATGAAAAAAAATAAAAAATATCCAGTTTAGAGTGGGTGGTGGTGGTGTGGGTGGGTGGGGGTGGGGCAACATGTTTAAGAATTGACAAAAGCAACACAGAAATATTTAAAAAAAAAAAATAGAGTTTCAAGTGGGGGTGAGATGGGGGGTGGGGGAGCGGGGAAGAGAGGCGAGAGTGGGTTGGGGAGGACTAAAACAACAAAGAAATATGTAAAAAAAAAAAATAGATTTTCAAGTGGGGGTGCGGTGGGGGTGAGCGGCAGTGAGGCGGGGTGGGGGGGGAGAGAACATATATGTGTAAGAATTGACAAAAGCAACACAGAAATATTTAAAAAAAAATAAATAGAGTTTCAAGTGGGGGTGAGATGGGGGTGGGGGAGCGGGGAAGAGAGGCGAGAGTGGGTTGGGGAGGACTAAAACAACAAAGAAATATGTAAAAAAAATAAAATAGATTTTCAAGTGGGGGTGCGGTGGGGGTGAGCGGCAGTGAGGCGGGGTGGGGGGGGAGAGAACATATATGTGTAAGAATTGACAAAAGCAACACAGAAATATGTAAAAAAAAAAATAGTTTCAAGTAGGGGTTGGAAGCGGATTTGAGAGGCGGGAGTGGGTTGGGGGGGTGTTTTGGGGGGTGGGGGTGTGGAAGCGGGCAATATCTATGTAAGAATTGACTAAAACAACAAAGAAATATCTAAAAAAAAAAAAGTTTCAACTGGGGGTGGGGGTGGGGGGGGTACATATTATGTGTAAGAATTGACTAAAACAACACAAATTTATCTAAAAAAAAAAAAAATGGAGGGGAGGAGTGGGGGGTGGGGGGTTGGAGGAGGGAGCCCATGTCCCAATATGGGTGAAGTAATAAGATGCATAATGTTTTAACAAATCTAAAAACCAAAATTATAGATATATACATGCTTACATGCAAACCTCTATCTGCCTTTATTGCACATTTTATGGGCCATCACAATTTGGGTTCCATGGGAGCCCAGAATTTCCAGAAGACAAAATTACTTATCCAACCCTTTACAACATACTATAAGGAAACCAATTACAAAATTTAGTTCAGCTAGGACAAGAATTACAAGAGATATAGACTTGTAAATACAGCTTACATGCAAAATTTGATGTGAAATGGGACACATTTTATGGGCTATCATAATTTGGGTTCCATGGGAGCCCATGGGTGACAGGAACCAACATTGCTTATGCAGCCCTTAACACAATGCTATAAGGAAGCCATGAACAAATTTGGTTGTGCTAGGAGAAGAAATGTAAGAGATATAGACTTGTAAACACAGCTTACACGCAAACCTTGATGTGGGACGCCGACGCCGGGGTGATTACATAAGCTCTCTTATTCTTCGAATAGTCGAGCTAAAAAAGACTGACAATACATACAGAATAGATTTTCTAAAGATATCAGTGACCGCGTACACATGGAGTACAAAAAATTGCATGCAGAAGTGGGCAGTAACATATATCTTCTTAAAAGAAAAGCAAAATTACTGAAGACAGCAATCGTCAAATGCATTTCTGGAAAGTGTGGCGAAGCATGTCGTAAAAATTCATTTGTTTGTTCGGGATTATCACCTTCAAATTGCTGGCAGCCTAGTTTTTTGCCAAATGCAAAGAAATAGCTTGAAATTAAAGGTTCAGACAGAACATTGCTAATGATGTGCCTCGATATCAGGCTCGGTAAATTGGCAATTGAAAAAACTCAATTTCATGCAGATACCAACAAGCTGGAGGCATCTCATCGGGGATATAATGTCTCGAGTCCAAAGGATGTCACTTTTCGACGAAATGCAAAATGTCGCAAAATAAGCGCAGCCACCCGATTGAATGATGGTCGTGTAAATTTAGCACTAGAAAAAGCAGCTGCAGTTGGCGCACCACATGGAGAAAACACGAAGGTTTTGCGCACTTTAAAACAATTGCAGGACAAAAATGACTACGACAAATTGAGACAAAAATCACACAAATACAAAACAAGACGGTACCAAACAAAATTAGAAAAATTCAAAGCATATGACGAAAAGCGCCAGGGTTTAATAACCTACGCAACCGATGTTTTAGATTAGATCAATAAAAGGGACGTGTCTTTGAATTACATACATTATTTTATGCATTTTCAGTTCTAGCAGTTGAAGTAGGTGGGTGGGGTACACTTTTAACATTGATAATACTGGAGATAAGCAATTTTAATCAAAACACCAACCTTTAACTGTAGCAGGCAATCTTGGTACTGGCAATGATGTACAGAGGTCTTCGGAATACTGTAGGTACATAGTTTTCTCTCTAAATTAATGGAATGGGGTTCCAAACTCAGATGATCCGGTCGCAAACATAGGCTATTGTGGCAGAGATGACTTACATCCATGTTTCGTGGAATGTTAGATACTTGATGTACACACATGTACATTGCTCTATGAGCTGTGACGTTTAACTGTGTATATCCACCACTTCCATCATACTGACGCATGCTCTGTCATCCATATTGTAATCCAGAACAGGGTTTTGACAGTCCATATTTAACATTGTAAAGAATGCAATCCGTATTCCTCACTGAATAGTCTATTTTCGTTTGTATATTTGTTAAAATCCAATGTTGGTTCACTGAAAGTCATCCTAAAATGTTAAAATGAAATTTTTCACATACTTAACACTGAATCTGGGAAATATTAATCCATGTCAAGGGAGGCATGCCTTGTCAGCGTCTAATGATGGAGTCCTTTCAAGGTCTCACTACACAGTACACTTTTACTATGTTGGCCTATATGAATAAAGTGTACTAGGCCATTTCGAACCTAAAGTTTCCAAGCTAAAAGTCACTTATTTATGAAACACAAGTCATTTGCCAACACAAAAATGTACAAAATATGGTACGTTGACCAGGTTTTTTTTTTTTTTAATTGGAGTGGTGGCATCCTTTGCACTATTTTGGGCTTTTACTCCAGAGTTTGTACCAGAATTCCTACACTGCTTCAACCACCATAAAACTCATATTCTGGTGCCAGTGTCGTCTAATAGCTGCACATCCAATTTCAGACTGTGTTCATCTCGCCTGCAGCAGTAATACATAATTATATCTGTCAGCAATTTATAAAAATATTTAAAGTTTATAAGTTGTTAATTGCAGAAGTATGTCCTTATATGGTAATATGTATGTTCATCATTAAAATCTGTTTTACTAAACTTGACATCAGTGTTGAATCTTATTTTCTACTTCCAAACATTCTGTAATATTTGCAGAACAAATTTACCTGTCCGATAATCTGCTTAAAGCTGATGCCAACAATGGCTTCTGTCCCCAAAATGACACTCCTCTCTGGCCAGTAAGAATCCAGATAGCACCCATCTTCCTGTATGAAGAGATAATATGGGATTTTACTTAACAGTATTTAATACCATTGTTCAAAAGTCATTGCAACTGTTTAGAAGTAATTGTGTATGTATAAAACAAGATCAAAGGACTGAAAGTCCTGAGAGTCACCAAGATTGAACAGTGTCTATCTTCTTGATGAGGTTAAAGGTTTTTAAATACTGAGAAAGTAAGAGTTTAATTTTTTTTTTTTACCCCACCCACACCACCAAATATTGGCGGCAATTTTTCAAAAACGGCCGTGCAAAAGACGGCTGCACGGTTGGCTGCCTAATAACTTCCCCTCTGGAAAATAACCGATAGTATGAATCAAATTGAGTACAAAGTACGAAATTTCGTAGGAGTTGTCGTTCTTGAATTCATTCTATTTTTAGAAGCAGCAATGCCTTGATAAATCTGCTAACATACCAAACAAAGGAAATTCGAACAAGAGGCCCAAGAGGGCCTGTGGACGCTCTACTGGCTAAAACAGCTCTTATAGATTTAGATAGATATAGCTAGATATAGCTCTCTTCTCCTATAGATTTAACAAAGGAAAATACAATATAGCATTTTTCAACAAATCATGGGCCATAACTCTGTTATTACTAACAAGATCTAGCTGGTTTTCGAAATTGTCCAAGATTTCATTGATATACCACGCTTTGCACAACTAGACATCATACTGAGGCTTCCTGCCAAATTTCGTAGGAATCCAACAAGCCGCTTAAGAAGAGTAGCGCCGACAAGAAATTTAAAATAAAAATGTCAAAGGGCCATAACTCCGTCAAAAATCTGCGAACTGGAACAAAAGCGTGATATGCACAACTAGACATCTTATCGATGCTTCCTCCCTAGTTTCGTCAAAATTCAACAAGGCATTTAGGATGAGTAGCGCCGACAAGAAATTTTAAAGTAAGTTTGAAGTAATTAAAAAGATAATGAAAAAAAAAAAAAATTCAAATCAATCAAAAAAAACAAAAAAACAACAAATGAAACGATTTAAAAAAAAAAATAAAAAAAAAATAAAAATAAAATAAAAAAAGCTCTGTGCGGAAGACGGACAACACACCATCCCATAAGCTCTGCTGGCCCTTGGCCAGTAGAGGTAAAAATGAAGTAACTACAGATTTAAAGGAAAATACAATATAGCATTTTTCAACAAATCAAGGGCCATAACCTATCGTTACTAACAAGATCTAGCTGGTTTTCGAACTTGTCCAAGATTTCATTGATATACCGCGCTTTGCACAACTAGACATTATACTGAGGCTTCCTGCCAAATTTTGTAGAAATCCAACAAGCCGTTTAGGAGGAGTAGCGCCGACAAGAAATTTAAAGTAAAAATGTCAAAGTGCCATAACTCTGTCATAAATCAGCGAACTGTTACAAAAGCGTGACATGCACAACTAGACATCTTACCTATGCTTCCTGTCAAGTTTCGTGGAAATCCAACAAGACTTTTAGGAGGAGTAGCATCGACAAGAAAACGTCAAGAGGCCATCAAAAATCGGAAAAAAACGCAAAAGGCACAATGAGAAATCATAGCAATGCTTCCTGCTAACAAGGCGTTAACACCAAAAAAATAATTAAAAAAGTAATTAAAAAAAATAATGAAATAAAAAAAATCTAAAAAATTTAAAAAAATCTAAAAAATCTAGAAAAAATCTAAAAAATATATCAACCAATAAATCAAATAAAAACAAAAATTCTAAAAAAAAAGAAATTCTAAAAAAAATAAAAAAATAAAACAAAAACAAAAATTAAAAAAAAAAAATATATCTATTAAAAAAAAAAGTAAACAGAAAGAAATATACTAGTTATAAAAAAAAAGGCAAAACATCTGGTAAAGATCAGATGAAAAATGAAAGCCCCATCGTATTAACGAGGCAAAATATAGCCCTTTTAACTAAATCAAGGGCCATAACTCCGCTGTTACTGGTCCGATCTGGCTCGTTTTCGAACTTGTGCCAGCTTTCATTGATATTAACAATCTGTTAAAGTTTGGTAAAGATCAGATGAAAAATGAAGGCCCTTGGCCAGTAGAGCTAAAAATCATCAGCTCCAAAAAGTAGGTCAAGGTCATAAATGAAATCCATCCATCCAAAAAGATGCACTACCCAAGACACAACTATGTCAAAATAGAATGTTTTCTTCCAAATATTAAGCTATAAATTAGGTTTAAAACATCTAGTGCATAATTATAGTTCATGAGAAAGTGATGTAAATGTAACAATTAAAGTTATCTGCCCTTTGCTTGGAGGGTCAAGGTCACTTCCACATTTGCTTTGTCACGTTGCGATGTACCACTCAAGATACAACTATAAGCAAAGTTTGAAAGGTCTAGTCCATACAGTTTGTGAAAAAGTGACCTAAATGCAAAAGTTAAACCTAAAAATCATTAACTTATCTGCCCTTTGCTTGAAGGGTCAAGGTCACTTCCACATTTGCTTTATCACGTTGCGGTGTACCACCCAAGATACAACTATAAGCAAAGTTTGAAAGGTCTGGTGCATACAGTTTGTGAGAAAATGGCCTAAACACAAAACTTGAATGTTGACGCCGTTTTTCTTCGAAAAGGCAAGACAAAAATCAAACAATAATTAAGATAAAGTGTGTTCATTTTTTAATTAGATAAGAGCATTTCGCGAGTGATTACTGATTACACTATTGTCTATTCTATTCAATGTTTTGTACCGAAACCAGTCTTACCTTGTTCTCATTATTCGGACTTCCGGAATGTATGTTAAAATCTATTAAGTGTGATATTTCTTTAATTAAAATTTAATGATAAAACAAACACATTATTGCAGTTTTTCTTGTATTTTCTTGTATTTTCAGTGTAACAATTACATGTTATATATCCGTTATGAGGTTTAAACAAACATGCATGAACATAAAAAAAATATACCGAGAATGATACATCACATACACAAGTAACACTATTTCGGGTGGTACACAAATTCAGATAGATATTTTGGTTTTTACCGTTACCTAGATGCCTCGAAGCCACCCATAGCTCGAACATATCCCTATGGTCCTGCTTAACTTAAGCTATCGAGGTTCGTCTGTATATATATATGCGTGTATTATTGCCCATAGTATTTCAGTTCCTTTTCCAAAAAAGACACGTATATACTGTATACAATGACAATTATTCACAATTAGTAGTTATATTATTCAGTATATATAACGTTCACGTCAGTCACCTTATGAAATTGTTATACTTGATGCAGTTAAAGGAACTACATTCTCGAAGTGCGTAAAGCACACAATACGATTTTTGGTGATTTTTTTTGTGTATTAATGCGCATAATATTTCGGTAAACCTACAAAAAAGACACGTTTATACTGTATACAATTACAATTATTTCATTATTTCACAATCAGTAGTTATATTACTCGGTATACATAACGTTCATGTCAGTCACCTTATCAAATTAAATTGTATTTGAAGCAGTTAAAGGGGACTACATTGCTTACAACGGTAAAGCGTCTCACCTGTTTCAAAAACTCCCTATTCAGAAATTGCACTATATACATATATACACGATTCCATAGTCAGCCATGCTCATGCATGGCGACTCAAAAATGGTGTTGAACAAAAGGACAAAACATGAAAATGTACCAAAGAATAGGAGAAAAGGAACATACTTTCAGTAAGGATTTGATCAAAGAAGATCAGCCGACCTACAGAAGTGGTACACTTCTGATTCAGCAAGACCACAAATGAAAAGAATGCAAAAAGATGTATATGACAGCATTGTGAGCAAGAATACAAATTCAAATGTGCTTTTTTGTGGAGCTGTCGACAAAAAAGAACCAAACACCATGATTTTGCGTCCCGCACATGCAAGACAGACAGCAATTGAAAAAGCCCTCAAACCTCGCAGTAGTGATACGAAACAATGTAACAACGAACTCAGTACGTACCGTATCTTCCATATGGGTAAGACGGCTGACATGTTCTTTGACAGTTACACTTCTCATCGTGTCTGGGATGCCGCCTGTAATGGAAAATTGGAATATGACTTAAGTTTCGAGAAACAATGGCGTTTCTGCTGGAAAGAGAGGTTCATGTGCACTAAATGCCAATTTATTAGCAAAGCCTACAAACTGTATGCGGGAATAAACAGAGACAAGTGTGGAGCAAAAAATGCTGACATCAACATTTCTGTGGCTGCCGGATTGTTGGATACTAAGTGCGGCCCAAATGACTTAAGGTTCATTATGACAAGTTTGAAAATTCCACCACCCTCATATGGTACAATGCAGAAACACAGTAATTACACGGCTTCAAAAACAGAAGAGGTTGCAGAGGCTAGCTTCGCTAGAGCATGGTAGCAAACAATAGATAACAATATAGCACTAGGTTTCAAACCAGACACATCTATTCTAGGTGGCATTGATTCCTAATACAATAACAGCATGAAATCCGCAGGGGAGACAACTCCTAGTCAGCCAGCAACACAAGTCAGCACTACAATTTGTGAAAAGCAGACGAAGTATCAAAAAATCATTGTCATGCAATTTAGTAGTAAATTGTGCACTAAAAATGATCACAATAAATGTGACGAGAAGAGTGGTTGCCCGAAAAATCTGCAAAATGATGACACAATCGGTAAAAACAACATTTCATTATATTAGCCTAACCACAATATGTGTTTGTTTAAATCACTCGCAAGTACTCACACACTACACTACACTACACTATACTACACTACACTACATAGGATATCATAGCATAGGATAGCATAGCATAGCATAGCATAGCATAGCATAGCATTAACAGCACAGCCAGCATTGCTATGCTATGTGCTATTCAGTGGTATATGCTATGATATGCTATGCTATATGCTATGTTATGATGTGTGCTATGATGTGTGTTATGATGTGTGCAATGCTATGATATGATGTGTGCTATGCTATGCTGTGCTATATGATGTGTGCTATGCTATGATGTGTGCTATGCTACGCTATGTTAATTATGATGTGTGCTATGCTATGATGTGTGCTTATGCTATTATATGATGTGTGCTATGATGTGTGCAATGCTATGATATGATGTGTGCTTTGCTATGCTATGTTATGATGTGTGCTATGATATGATGTGTGCTATGCTATGCTGTGCTATGATGTATGCTATGCTATGCTATGTTATGATGTGTGCTATGATGTGTGCTATGCTATGATGTGTGCAATGCTATGATATAATCTGTGCTATGCTACTATGTGTGTGCTATGCTATGCTATGCTATGTTATGATGTGTGTTATGATGTGTGCTATGTGCTGTACAGTTACAGCTGTACTGTGCTATGCTATGCTGCAATGATGTACTGTGCTGTTATGATGTTTGCTATGCTATGCTGTGTTATGCTATGCTATGTTATGATGTGTGCTATGATGTGTGCTATGATGTGTGCTATGCTATGATGTGTGCTACGCTGTACGATGTACTGTGCTATGTTATGATG
Source organism: Cyrtodaria siliqua (assembly GCA_037043455.1). Taxonomy (NCBI): domain Eukaryota; kingdom Metazoa; phylum Mollusca; class Bivalvia; order Adapedonta; family Hiatellidae; genus Cyrtodaria; species Cyrtodaria siliqua. Next base: position 121,211 of record JAWPHD010002092.1, on the reverse strand, counting down.
TTTGCTATACTATGCTATGCTACGCTGTGCTGTGCTATGCTATGCTATGCTATGTTAAGCTAGAAAGTCGCATTTCTCTTCACCGGACATAACTTGGTTACCAAGAATCCTTTGCGATGTGTGGTACTACCTATTAACAAGGCGGCACTAATAAATAGACACGGAATACTTTACAATTTTTTCTGATTTTTTCTGACTAAAGAACCCATCGATGTATTAATAATCAACAGCAGAATAGTAAAATGTGTTACAAATAACGATTAATTAAAAATATAATTCTAATTTCTAGTATAAGAATTACGAATTGAATTTTATGTTCAGTCACCACGAAGTAGGTAATAGGAGCCGCCACATAACTATACATTATCGGGCATTTGAAGTTTCCGTAAAATTGTGTTCTGCTTCAATTTTTTAATAGTTATTGAATAATAATGCATTAAATTGACTGCAAAAGTGTACATTGATACTGAAGGTAAATTGCGGCGATGGCCTGCGATTTCACACCGGGTAAAGCAGTGTGCTAATCAAAACGGATCACGGCAAATCGCGGTGATTGTGTCGCGGCGGTCAAAAGTTATTGTCCCCACGTTGAGTGGACTGTCTACTGATCGCGGGGACAAAATCAGTGTGTCCGCGGTGAGATAAAATTCCCGCGTTGGAGTGTGATTAGTCGTAATCCGCGTGGGAGCAACTGTACTTGATATCTATAATAAAACACCTAGAATAGCATACAGCATACAACATACAGCACAGCACAGTACACAGCACAGCACAGCACATTTTTTAAATATTTTTTTGAAAACAATTTCTGTTAAATTTACAGGCGATGAGTATGGAGAAGCCCACGCATGTATGTCAACAATTCTCCGCAGCAAGAACCCGATTACGATAAGTAACATGGCAACAGACGGCGACAGTCATGCATTTTTGGGTGCACGAGATGCTCAACAACAACAGCGTGCTGATACTATGGAACTGGAAAGGTCAGCCGATGTGATACACCTAACCAAATCAATGGAAAACAAATATGAAAAAAGCAAATTTTAGTAAAAAATTTCCCCAGCAAAAAACAAAAAAGATCGACAATACATACAGAATAGATTTTCTAAAGATATCGGTGACCGCGTACACGTGGAGTACAAAACATTGCACGCAGAGGTGGGCAGCAACATATATCTACTGAAAAGAAAAGCAAAATTATTGAAGACAGCAATCGTCAAATGCATTTCTGGAAAGTGTGGCGAAGCATGTCGTAAAAATTTGTTCGGGATTACCACCTTCAAATTGCTGGCAGCCTAGATTTTTGCCAAATGCAAAGAAAAAGCTTGAAATTAAAGATTCAGACAAAACATTGCTAATGATGTGCCTCGATATCAGGCTCAGTACATTGGCAATTGAAACAAGAGGTAAATGACCTTAAAGCTCTACTGATTGATTTTGATTTCAGGAAGTAGTCTCTACAAACTTGTTTTTTGAAAATCTACTTTTAGCCGTGGCGGCCATCTTGAATTTCCGGCTGACCTGAAATTTTGCTAGGATCAATTAGACATCAAGAGCAACATTGCTGTGAAGTTTCATGAAAATCCATCAAGTAGTTTCACAGAAGTAGTCGTTACAAGTTTTCATTATATAACTCTATGTAAACAAAGATAGCCACTGGCAGCCATGTTAAACGTCGAATCAAAATAATGTTCGACTCGAATAACCATCATGTCATGCTGATCATTTTAGAAAAAGTCTCAAATCAATATCACTTATAGTTTTCAAGAAGTAGTCGCTACAAACTGGTATTTTGAAAATCTATTTTTAGGCATGGCGGCCATCTTGAATTTCTGGCCGACCTGAAATTTTGCTAGGATCAATTAGACATCAAGAGCAACATTCGTGTGAAGTTTCATGAAAATCAGTCAAGTAGTTTCACAGGAGTAGTCGCTACAAGTTTTTATTATGTAACTCTATGTAAACAAAGATGGCCACTGGCAGTCATGTTTAACATCGAATCAAAATAATGTTCAACTCGGATGACCATCATGTCATGCTGATCATTTTAGAAAAAGTCCCATATCAATATCTCTTATAGTTTTCAAGAAGTAGTCGCTACAAACTTATTTTTAAAAATCTATTTTTTGCCATGGCGGCCATCTTGAATTTCCGGCCGACCTGAAATTTTGCTAGGATCAAATAGACATCAAGAGCAACATTCCTCTGAAGTTTCATGAAAATCCGTCAAGTAGTTTCAGAGGAGTAGTCGCTACAAGTTTTCATTATATAACTCTATGTAAACAAAGATGTCCACTGGCAGCCATGTTTAATGCGATTCAAAACGATTTTCGACAAGGACCAACATCATGTCATGCTGATCATTTTAGAAAAAGTCCCATATCAATATCTCTTATAGTTTTCAAGAAGTAGTCGCTACAAACTTATTTATTTTAAATATATTTTTAGCTGTGGCGGCCATCTTGAACTTCAGGCGAATCAACTAGACATCATGAGCAACATTCCCATACATGTGATACTTTCAGGACCTCAATCTGGGAGTGTAGTGATTTTTTTAAGGGAGATTCATGCAAAAATCTGGGAGGTTTTTTCGCGGACTATTTTTAGCGCGCGAGCAGTATTTTATACCCAAATTCCATAAACGAATACCTAAAAATACACTTTTAAACAAGTTTCTTCATTTATGTCAGTGGAGATAACAAGAATGAATAAAAACAGTTTTTAAACAATATTTTATTTAATAACCAATGATAAACATGTTCGCTGTTCATTTCGCTGTTGTTTGGTTATGCTGAATAATCTACTTTAATACTTACAGACAGTGTCCCTTTAAAGTTTGTTGTTATATTTTCGTACTTACAAAACATAAAAATATTGAGAAAGTAAGAGTTTAAAAAAAACTAAAAAAAACATTTTTTTTTTTTTTTTTACCCCACCCACTCCACCAAATATTGGCCGCAATTTTTCAAAAACGGCCGTGCAAAAGACAGCTGCACGGTTGGCTGCATAATAACTTCCCCTCTGGAAAATAACCGATAGTATGAATCAAATTGAGTTTGATGTACAATAGTACGAATCTAACTGAGTACGAAATTTCGTAGGAGTTGTCGTTCTTGAATTCATTCTATTTCTGCTTATCAGCGAGTATTGATTCGAGAAATAAATGTGTTTTTTAACTTGAAAAACACCCCCATCTTGACTAAAAATGTTTGAGACCCCAACTTGATCGATTTATTTCAGATACCCACCCCTATTCCCCACAACTCAATTTTGTTTAATTAAATCATACATACTCATCAAATTCACGTTGACAAAGTCTACTTTCGTTTTCGCTATTCACTTTAACAACCTTGTAAATAAATGACGCCGGCAATTTGTTTCAAGTCGTATCTAACCTGTTTAATTACATCATTAAAGACTTCATAAGTGTGCTGCTAATCCTTTGGTAAGATCAGTTAGGCCAATAAACTGTTTGCAAATAACAGTTTCACCCACTTTCCCCCAGGCTATTGATCCAGGTCAAATCTAGGTATGTCACGTGACGGTCACGCGAATCGCGAGACAATAACATCAAGTTGGCAGGTAATAGACCGATGATTTTCGAAAAATCGATTTTAGCAATTTTACGGGAGTTTTTCACACAATTCCGTGGGGCCGGGAGGAGGGTTAGAATTCCGTGAGATTTCATCTCACGCCGTGAGGTATCACATGTATGCATTCCTGTGAAGTTTCAGGAACATTCGTCAAGTAGTTTCAGAGGAGTAGTCGCTACAAGTTTTTACTATATAACTCTATGTAAACAAAGATGGCCGCTGGCAGCCATGTTTAAGGTCAAATCCAAACGATTTTTGACAAGGACCAACATCATGTCATGCTGATCATTTTAGAAAAAGTCCCATATCAATATCACTTATAGTTTTCAAGAAGTAGTCGCTACAAGCTTGTATTTTAAAACTCTATTTTTAGCTTTGGCAGCCATCTTGAATTTTTGCTAGGATCAACTAGACTTTATGGGCAACATTTCTATATAGTTTCATGAATATCCATCCAGTAGTTTCAGAGGAGTAGTCGCTACAAATAAAAGTTTACGGACAGACAGACGGACGACGCACCACGGCATAAGCATCAGTCGAGCTAAAAACTAGATTTCATGCAGATACCAACAAGCTGGAGGCATCTCATCGGGGATATAATGTCTCGAGTCTAAAGGATGTCACTTTTCGAAGAAATGCAAAAGGTCGCAAACTAAGCGCAGCCGCCCGATTGAATGATGGTCGTGCAAGTTCAGCACTAGAAAAAGCAGCTGCAGCTGGGGCACCACACCGAGAAAACACGAAGGTTTTGCGCACTTTAAAACAATTGCAGGACAAAAATGACTAAGACAAATCGACAAAAATCACACAAATACAAAAGACGGTACCAAACAAAATTAGAAAAATTCAAAGCATATGACGAAAAGCGCCAGCGTTTAATAACCTACGCGACCGATGTTCTAGATTAGATAAATAAACGGGACGTGTCTTTGAATTACATACATTATTTTATGCATTTTCGGTTATAGCAGTTGAAGTAGGTGGGTGGGGTACACTTTTAACATTGATAATACTGGAGATAAGCAATTTTAATCAAAACACCAACCTTTAACTGTAGCAGGCAATCTTGGTACTGGCCATGATGTACACAGGTCTTCGGAATACTGTAGGTACATAGTTTTCTCTCTAAATTAATGGAATGGGTTTCCAACCTCAGATGATCCGGTCGCAAACATAGGCCATTGTGGCAGAGATGACTTACATCCATGTTTCGTGGAATGTTAGATACTTGATGTACACACATGTACATTGCTCTATGAGCTGTGACGTTTAACTGTGTATATCCACCACTTCCATCATACTGACGTCAGGCATGCTCCGTCGTCCATATTGTAATCCAGAACGGGGTTTTGACAGTCCATATTCAACATTGTAAAGAATGCAATCCGTATTCCTCACTGAATAGTCTATTTTCGTTTGTATATTTGTTAAAATCCAATGCTGGTTCACTGAAAGTCATCCTAAAATGTTAAAATGAACTTTTTCACATACTTAACACTGAATCTGGGAAATATTAATCCATGTCAAGGGAGGCATGCCTTGTAGGCGTCTAATGATAGAGTCCTTTCAAGGTCTCACTACACAGTACACTTTTACTATGTTGGCCTATATGAATAAAGTTTACTGGGCCATTTCGAACCTAAAGAGTCACTTATTTATGACAGTCATTTGCCCACAAAATATGGTACGTTGACCAGGTTCTTTTTTTTTAATTGGAGTGGTGGCATCCTTTGCACTATTTTGGGCTTTTACTCCAGAGTTTGTACCAGAATTCCTAACCTGCTTCAACCCCCATAAAACTGTCATATTCTGGTGCCAGTGTCGTCTAATAGCTGCACATCCAATTTCAGACTGTGTTCATCTCACCTGCAACAGCAATACATATATCTGTCAGCAATTATTAAAAATATTTAAAACCGAACAACACACTACTATTTTTTATGGCGCAAGTTTTATCCTACCGTGGCTTTCAAGGGAGCTAACTCAGCCCGTACGAAGTGATCAGGCATAATCCGCTTGTTTTCAAGGCGTAAACCAGGCGTAAACCAGGCGTTAGTGATAGTTACGTGTTATTAGCCAGGCGTAAGCGAGCAGGACACGTAATTTCTATATATTGATGGGCGTAAATGCAAGGCGTAAATTTTAAAACCAGGCGTAATTTAAAAATATTGAGGCGTAACTTTTCAAAGAGGCGTAAATTTGGACTTATACTTTTAGAAGAGGCGTAAATTTGGACAAACTTTTAGAAGAGGCGTAAATTTGGACTTATACTTTTAGAAGAGGCGAAATTTGAACAAACTTTTTGACACTTTGTTTACAAGGAGGTGTAAACTGAACTTTTTCACTGAAAAAAGGAGGCATAAACTGGACTTAAACTTTTTCTTTACTGTAAAAAGGAGACTGGACTGAATTTTCATCGCTAATAAAATGGAGATGAAAAACAAATTGCAGATCAATATATATTATAAATGAATGAAATGAATTAAAATAAATAAAAACATACATTAGTTTCGTTTCATTTTGTTTAAAATAATAGGGTTTTAACAGTTTCATTAACCCTTACCCGAGTACATTTGAAAGTTGTATTCTATCGGACTAAGGAAAAAACTGCTTCGGAAACTACTAGCCTACTGTGCTTTTCAGGGTGCCAGTTAAAATGAATACATCAACTAGACGGGGTTGTTTTTTTAACACAAGAAATCCGCGGATTCACATGTCTCGCCTAATAGGGGCTGGACGTAAAAATAAAAACGTCAATGGTGCTTAAATGAAAGTTTGTAAACATTTTAGTAACTAAAAACAACGGAGTTTGCCGTTTGCTTTTGCTGAGATGACATCTAAGTGCATTTGTTTAAAAACAAAATGCCATTCTATTAAAAACAAAATACCATTCTATTAAAAACAAGAGGCCCAAGAGGGCCTGTGGATGCTCTACTGGCTAAAACGGCTCTTATATCAAGGGTTGTCGACATAAAATTCCCATCATTATTTTTTTAAATTACTGCAAAAACAACTGCGATAGGATGGCCTTAGATCGCTCACCTGGTAATCATGGGCACTAAGTCTGCTGTGTCTAGTCTGACATGGGTATTTTTTAAGTTGTCCCATTTCTTCTATGAATGAAATTTCATAACAAGAGGCCCAAGAGGGCCTGTGGACGCTCTACTGGCTCAAGATAAAGTTTATGTATAAGGGACCATAAGTCTTTCAAAAATAATTCAACCTGAACATGGCAATGACAGGTGCAACTAGGCTTAGTACTGATCATTCTCGCCAAGATTCGCTGAAATCTTGCAAAGAGTTCAGAAGAGACTAATCTGGACAAAGTTTGTGTCTTCAAACATTTAAAGGGTCACAACTCTGCCAAAAATCATTCAACCGAAATATGGCGATGATATGCACAACTAGGCTTGATACTGATCATCCTTGTCAAGTTTCGTCTATATCCAGCCAGGGGTTCAGGAGAACTAGCCCGGAAAACTAGGCTTGGTGTTGATCATCCCTGCAAAGTTTCATTGAAATCTGGCGAGGGGTTCAGGAGAAGTAGATCAGACAAAGTTTGTGTATTAAAATCTTTAAAGGGCCATAATTCTGCCCAAAAAAATCATTTAACCGGAATACGCCATTGATTTGCAAAACTAGACATGGAATTGATCATCCCTAAAAAGCTTCGTTTAAATCCGGCCAGAGGTTCAGGAGAACTAGTCAGAACAAATTTTGTGTATTAAAACCTTTAAAGGGCCCTAACTCCGCCAAAAATCATTCAACCGGAACACGGCGATGATGTGCACAACTAGATAAAGAATCGATCATCCCTAAAAAGTTTTGTTTAATCCGGCCAGGGGTTCAGGAGAACTAGTCAGAACAAAGTTTGCATATTAAAACCTTTTAAAGGGCTATAACTCTGCCAAAATCATTCAACTGGAACACGGTGACTATGTACAACTAGGCTTGGTACTGATCATCCCTGCAAAGTTTCAATGAAATCCGGCCAAATGAAGGCCCTTTCGTCTTAATGAGGCCACGACATAGCATATTTCAGAAAATCAAGGGCCATGACTTCGATGTAAATGGTCCAATCTGGATGGTTTTCGAATTCGTCTAAGCTTTCATCGATATTAACAATCTGGTCAAATTTCTTAAAGATCGGATGAAAGATGAAGGCCCTATCGTCTTAACGAGGCAAAATATAGGATTTTTAACTAAATCAAGAGCCATAACTCCACTATTACTTGTCCGATCTAGCTGGTTTTCAAACTTGACTGAGCTTTCATTGATATGAACAATCTCGTAAAGTTTCATAAAGATCGCATAAAAAATGAAGGCCCTATAATCTTAACGAGGGAAAATATAGCATTTTTAACTAAATCAAGGGCCATAACTCATCCGTTACTGGTCCGATCTGGCTGGTTTTCGATATTGTCTGAGCTGTCATTTATATAAACAATCAGGTAAAGTTTTGTAAAGATCAGATGAAAGATGAAAGCCCTATCGAATTAACGAGGCAAAATATAGGATTTTTAACTAAATCAAGAGCCATAACTCTGCTGTTACTGGTCTGATCTAGCTGGTCTTCGAAATTGTCGAGCTTTTATTGATATAAACAATCTGGTAAAGTTTGGTAAAGATCGAATCAAAGATAAAGGCCCTATCGTCTTAACGAGTCAAAATATAGCATTTTTAACTAAATCAAGGGCCATAACTCCACTGTTAATGGTCCGATCTAGCTGGTCGTCGAATTTGTCCGAGCTTTCATTTATATAAACAATCTAGTAAAGTTTGGTAAAGATTGGATAAAAGATGAAGGCCCTATTGTCTTAATGAGGCAAAATATAGCATTTTTAACTAAATCAAGGGCAATAACTCCGCTGTTAATGGTCCGATCTAGCTGGTTTTCAAACTTGTCCGAGCTTTCATTGATATTAACAATCTGTGCAAGTTTGGTAAAGATTAAATAATAAATGAAGGTGCTAGAGTGTTCATGAGGCTTAATATGGCATTTTTGCTGAAAAATGCCATAACTCCGTTGAAATTATTTCGATCTTGCTGGTTTTCGAACTTGTTCAAGCTTTCATTGATATAAAGACACTGGCAAAGTTAAGTAAAGATCCTATAAATATTGAAGGCCCTAGAGTGTTCACAAGGCAGAAAATAGCATAAAATATGTGACATTCGGGGCGGGGCCAAATGTGACCCAAGGGTCACTATTTGAACAAACTTGGTAAAGGACCATAAGCTTATAGTAAATGCAAAATATCAAACCTCTGGCTGTTGTAGTTTCCAAGAAGAAATGTTTATTAAAAAAAATCCTATATAAGTCTATGTAAAACAGTGACCCCCGGGGCTGGGACAAATTTGACCCCAGGGTCACCATTTGAACAAACTTAGTAGAGGACCATAAGCTGATGCTACATGTCATACATGAGAGCTCTGTGCTTTGTGGTTTCAGAGAAGAAGATTTTTTAAAGTTTTTCCTATATGTCTATATGAAAAACATGCAAAACCTCAATATACAAACTTTGGACCCCCGGGGCACGGGCATTTTTTGAACAATCTTGATAGTCTAGGCATTGGTGATCATTTTAAAAGAAAAACTGTTGAAATCTGTCCAGCGGTTCTGGAGAAGAAGATTTTTTAAGGTTTCGACCATATACGGTAATGGCAGCCATCTTGGATGTAGCGCTGACCTAATTTTAACAAATCTAAAAAGCATTCACCTAAGGATCATCCATGTGAAGTTTGGTCAAAATTAACCAAGCGGTTTCTGGGGAGAAGTCGTTTGAATATAGCATTTTTAACTAAATCAAGGGCCATAACTCCGCTGTTACTGGTCTGGCTGGTTTTCGAACTTGTCCGAGCTTTCATTGATATTAACAATCTGTAAAGTTTGGTAAAGATCGGATGAAAAATGAGGCCCTTGGACAGTAGAGCTAAAAATCATCAGCTCCAAAAAGTAGGTCAAGGTCATAGATGAAATCCATGCATCCAAGACACAACTATGTCAAAATAGAATATGTTTTCTTCCGAAGATTAAGCTATAAGGTAGGTTTAAAACATCTAGTGCATTATTATGAATTATAGTTCATGAGAAAGTGATGTAACTATAACAATTAAAGTTATCTGCCCTTTGCTTGGATGGTGAAGGTCACATCCACATTTGCTTTGTGACGTTGCAATGTACCACTCAAGATACAACTATAAGCAAAGTTTAAAAGGTCTTAGTGCATACAGTTTGTGAAAAAGTGACATAACGCCAAATTTGAAGGTAAAAATGATAAGGTTATCTGCCCTTTGCTTGGAGGGTCAAGGTCACTTCCACATTTGCCTTGTCACATTGCTATGTACCACTCAAGATACAGCTATAAGCAAAGTTTTAAAGGTCTAGTGCATACAGTTTGTGAAAAAGTGACCTAAACGCAAAAGTTGAACCTAACAATTATTAAGTTATCTGCCCTTTGCTTGGAGGGTCAAGGTCACTTCCACATTTGCTTTGTCACGTTGCGATGTACCACCCAAGATACAACTATAAGAAAAGTTTGAAAGGTCTAGTGCATACAGTTTGTGAAAAAGTGACCTAAACGCCAAAGTTGAAGGTAAAAATTATAAGGTTATCTGCCCTTGCTTGGAGGTCAAGGTCACTTCCACATTTGCTTTGTCCCGTTGCGATGTACCACTCAAGATACAACTATAAGCAAAGTGTTAAAGGTCTAGTGCATACAGTTTGTGAAAAAGTGACCTAAACGCAAAAGTTGAACCTAAACATTATTAAGTTATCTGCCCTTTGCTTGGAGGGTCAAGGTCACTTCCACATTTGCTTTGTCACGTTGCCAGGTACCACCCAAGATACAACTATAAGCAAAGTTTGAAAGGTCTAGTGCATACAGTTTGTGAAAAAGTGACCTAAACGCAAAGGTTGAACCTAAAAATTAGTAAGTTATCTGCCCTTTGCTTGGAGGGTCAAGGTCACTTCCACATTTGCTTTGTCACGTTGCGATGTACCACCCATGATACAACTATAAGCAAAGTTTGAAAGGTCTAGTGAATACAGTTTGTGAGAAAATGACCTGAACGCAAAACTTGAACCTAAAAATTAGTAAGTTATCTGCCCTTTGCTTGGAGGGTCAAGGTCACTTCTACATTTGCTTTGTCGTGTTGCAATATACCACCCATGATACAACTTAAAGCAAAGTTTGAAAGGTGTAGTGCATACAGTTTGTGAGAAAATGACCTAAACGCAAAACTTGAATGTTGCCGCCGCCGCCGCTGCCGCCGCCACCGCCGAAAAAGCAACACCTATGTCTTTTTTTCTTCGAAAAGGCGAGACAAAAATCATATGTCTCCCCACACACTCTCAGTGTAATGCATATAAACCAATCTGGCTGAGAGTTGAGCTCTGGACATCATCTCCATAACTTCGCCAATGAAAAAAACACTACGAGTATGAATAGTCTTAAGTACGAATTGTAAAGCATGAAAGTTCGTACTGCGAAAGTTCTCTAGTAAATATTCAAATCCTACTTGCATTCAAATTAAAACAAGACACAAGTAAAGGTATGACTTATTACAACGTAAATACATGCTTTCTTGGCGTTGGTACATAGAGAATCGTGAGAAATCATTTCCATTTCCTGATGTTGACAATTCAGTTATTCGTACTATCACAAAGATGCATGCAATCGAACACTCATATTTCTCTGCAAGCGTCTGGCAACACATTTACTTCTATTCTATTCTATTCTATTGTTTTTAATTACTTTCATTTTGAATTGGCCAATCGCATTTAGTCTAGCGTAGACAGTTACACTGCGCATGTCAGTTTTTCAAACAGACAATGTTTTCAAATTTTAACTTCCGGATAAGCGAACGATCAACGGATATTTACGTTCCCACTAAAAAGTGATTTTAGAAAGGAATACTTCCATAATTAAGACCCAACTTGATTTTGAAGACGGCCAATCAATTGTCAATACATATTGTGAGGTTTACATTGACGTTCAAACAAATCGCATGATGCCATCGATAAAAGCAACTACTCGGATGAGAAGGGACAGAACTCGTGGGCCGTTGCCTGGTAGTGGTATAATTTTGAGTGGTAAGTTTATTTGAAGCTTTTATTTTGTTTAATTTTAAATCTTAGCAAATACATATAGAGATATTTATCTGATTGACCTACTGGAATACTCGAAAAACATAATAAGTAGGACTCTAATGGCCTAGTGGTTATCAAGCAGACCCATAGGCACGGCCCATCAGTCACACCCAATGGGAGCCCAATTGTTTTAGCGCTGTTCCATCAACATCCCATTCAATCCTAGTATTATAGATAGGGCCTCAGTGCATGTACACTGCTGGGGACTCTGACAGAGGTTGTCCGACACACTCAATCTCAGTAATACACACTGTTTGGCCATTTTTCGCACCATGTCGATAGTGTAATATATACACGCTAAAACCTACTTATCCGTGTAGCGGATGTTCCAATGATGCTATCGGACTATAATGTCTCACTCCTGGTATTGCGTAAACAAACCACAAATCTGAACAAAACAAATAGTATAGGAAAACCACTGTCTGTTGTCATTCAACATGCCGGAAGTTGTTAAAATAAATGCCGCTTCCTGAGTGCCCCATAGCAGTGTATATACATAATGATAAATATGTATAATAATATTAATGTTTTTCTCAAGTTACTGCAATCTGTAAAACAGTAAGTTTCAAATTTGTGTAGATTCTACTTCTTAAATTAGCTATCCCCACATCATCAGCCAAATTGTATGACTTGTAAACTACAGAACGTTTATAAATTTACCTGTACAGATGACCGGTACTATATATATATGACTTACATATTTTGAGGATCTACTCTCTGTAGATACAATATTAAACAACAGCTTTTAAGTTTAACCTGGGCCAGGACAGGCCCTTAGTGCATAAAATACACATCTTAGGAACGGCGAGATGATTCGTGATAATTGCGCCGTCCTCGGACGTGCCGCCGGTGGGGGGTGGGGGTGTGTGGGTGGTGGGGGGGAATGAGACTTAAGGCCAAACTCCAAAACCAACTTGTAATTTAGGGTTCTCAATAGACTTTAAAAGTGAAGAGTCATATGACCCTTGACTCAAAAATCCCAAGGGTCAAAATTGAAATGTCAAAAGTAAAATATAAATCAAACAAATCGAAGCGCCGTTTTATAAAACATCCTTTAGTAACTTTAATTTTAGTGAATTCTGTAAATAGTTAATTGCCAAGAACGTTGTGCAATGATATGCATTTGAACTTAAACAAGAGGCCCATGAGGGCCTGTGGACGCTCTACTGGCTAATATGGCTCTTATGACATCAATGAAGCAAGTGACTATCGTCTTAAAGAGGCAAAATATAGCCATAACACCGCCATTACTGGTCCGATCTGGCTAGTTTTCCAAGTTAATAAAAATGAAAAAAAAATGAAAAAAACAAAAATGAAAAAAAAACAAGAGGCCCAAGAGCACCTGTGGGCGCTCTACTGGCTAAAACAGCTCTTATAGATTTAGATAGATATAGCTAGATATAGCTCTCTTCTCCTATAGATTTAACAAAGAAAAATACAATATAGCATTTTTCAACAAATCAAGGGCCATAACTCTGTTATTACTAACAAGATCTAGCTAGTTTTCGAAATTGTCCAGGATTTCATTGATATACCGCGCTTTGCACAACTAGACATCATACTGAAGCTTCCTGCCAAATTTCGTAGAAATCCAACAAGCCGTTTAAGGAGTAGCGCCGACAAGAAATTTAAAATAAAAATGTCAAAGGGCCATAACTCCGTCAAAAATCAGCGAACTGGAACAAAAGCGTGATATGCACAACTAGACATCTTACCGATGCTTCCTGCCAAGTTTCGTCGAAATTCAACAAGGCATCTAGGATGAGTAGCGCCGACAAGAAATTTTTAAGTAAGTGTCAAGTAATTAAAAAGATAATGAAAAAATTAAAAAAAAAAAAAAAAAAATCAAATTACCGTATTTGTCGGCGTATAGCGCGCACTTTTTTACCCCAGATTCTGTGGCTGAAGTTGGGGTGCGCGGTTTAAGCAACAAGTAATGATTTACTTCTTTTTTTTCAGCCAAGACGAGAAGTTTTGTGGTTTTCAAAAAGTCCATGACCGGCCGTTTACTACAGAGATTGAATCGAACAAAAGTTGGCTTGTTTCTATTGTTTCAATAAAATGCGTTGTATGCTATATGCTTATTATCAATAAAAATAATAAAATCAAACTTTACCATGTTTTATGTTGATTATTGTTGAGAAAATACCATTGAAATGTTGAAAAATACAATTATTTACATCAATCGGCATTTTGAAATGAAAACGAGGCTGGGATTTTCCGAACGCGCAGACTGAGTTAGTGCATATTTTATTAATAGAATACAATAGAATTGTATGTATAATAATTATTTCTAATAAACAACGACCCCACTTACTTATTTGTTAAAGTTGATTTCTGAATTTAGACAACGTAGAATCATGATTATTCCTAAATGGGTTCAAGGGTTCATTTGATTGGTAAAACGTGTTAAGTGTGAAGTGTTTGGTTTTTGTTAAATGACCGCAAACAATGATATCTAATTATTAAACAAACATGTGACGTGACACTCGACAGCGATAGACGTCTTTTGTCTACCAGTCTACTGGTGTGAATTTAATTTTTACTTCTATTTTTAACTAGGGAACTTTAAATATCTAAGAGTAGGGTTTAGTGTTTGGGGTTTAGGTTTACAGCAGTCTTATACTCTATACGTTTGCTCTCCGATTATTATCAGGGTGCAAACAGCTTAGACTGCTTGAAGTTGTTTTTTTGTCCAAATCACAAAAGTCTATTTTTAGAATCTATTTTTATCCAGAGGCGAGTGTACAGTTTCAGGAATATCCCTACTACCCAGTTATTTTCGTTTTTGATAAGATTTGTCTAATAAAAGATTCTTACATCTAATAAAAGAAAAGTTACGCATTAGTTTAGTTATCTAATACACATATAAAACTCTGAGAGCAACATTTACATTGAAACTTCTTGAATTTTACTTAGAACATTGTTAGTGATAGAGGATTTTCGAAATTATTCACTGAGTTTATATAGAAACGTACTACATACGTTTCATTTCGTTTCCGGTTTAGGCTTTAAGGGTTAGCAGAACAAAACGGTCCTTTTCAGGGCCAGCACATATTTATTCGAAAGAATAATCTGTTTTAATTGTCAATCCAAAATATTAAATATAATATGATCGTAATAAAAGTTGAACACGGGCGTGTTTTTTTTTATTTTATTGAAACTTGAGTAAACAACAAAAGTACAATCAACAGTACAAGTTTATTTACACTTGAGTAAAAAAACACAGTCTAACATGCAGCTTCGTTTTAGCAAATCAAAATTCGTTTTACATTTCCTCTTTGGTCAATGCTTCAAAATGGCGCTCTGCTGTCCTGAAATTGAAAACACATGTTTTTAATGCGCGGTTTACACTACAATACATAAAAAAAGTTTTTTTCCAAGGATTTCAGGCCCAAAGTCGGGGTGCGCGTTATATGCGCATGCGCGCTATACGCCGACAAATACGGTAATAAAAAAAAATAAAAAAAAAAAAAAAAAAAAAAAAAAAAAAAAATGAATAAATAATAATAAAAAAAAAATTAAAAAAAATTAAAAAAAAAAATAAAAATTAAAAAAAAATGGAATTAAAAAAAAAAAAAAAATTTAAAAAAAAATTGCAATTGAAAAAAAAAAAAAAAAAATTCAAATTAAAAACTAAAAATAAAATAAAAACAGCTTTTGCCTATACAAGCCTAAGTAAAACTGACCCCCAGGGTGGGGCCAAATATGACCAATAGGCCACCATTTGAACAAACTTGGTAGAAGACCATAAGCTTATAGCAAATGCAAAATATTAAACCTCTGGGTCTTGCAGTTTCAGAGAAGAAGATTTTTTAAGTTTTTCCCTATACATGTCTATGTAAAACATGTGACCCTTGGGGCGGGGTCAAATGTGACCCGAGGGTCACAATTTGAACAAACTTGGTAAAGGACCATAAGCTTATAGCAAATGCAAGATATTAAACCTTAAGCTGTTGCAGTTCCAGAGAAGAAGATTTTTTTCAGTTTTTCCCTATACAAGCATTTATGTAAAACTGTGACCCCGGGACGGGGCAAGATGTGACACCAGGGTCACCATTTGAACAAACTTGGTAAAGGACCATGAGCTTATAATAAATGTTTAATATCAAACATCTGGCTCTTGTAGTTTCCGAGAAGAAGATTTTTTAAAAAAAATATCCTATATAAGTCTATGTAAAACTGTGACCCTTGGGGCGGGGACAAATTTGACCCCAGGGTCAGCATTTGAACAAACTTAGTAGAGGACCATAAGCTGATGCTACATGTAATACATGAGAGCTCTGTGCCATGTGGTTCCAGAGAAGAAGATTTTTTTTCATTTTTGCCTATACAAGCCTATGTAAAACTGTGACCCCCGGGGTGGGGCCAAATGTGACACCTGGGTCACCATTTGAACAAACTTGGTAGAGGACCACAAGCTTATAGCAAATGCAAAATATTAAACCTCTGGCTCTTGCAGTTTCAGAGAAGAATTTTTAAATTTTTCCCTATATGTCTATATGAAAAACATGCAAAACCTCAATATACAAACTTTGGACCCCCGGGGCACGGCCATTTTTGACCCCGGGGACTTTATTTGAACAAACTTGATAGTCTAGGCGTTGGCGATCATTTTAAAAGAAAAACTGTTGAAATCTGTCCAGAGGTTCTGGAGAAGAATATTTTTTAAGGTTTTGACCATATATGGTAATGGCAGCCATCTTGGATGTAGCACTGACCTAATTTTAACAAATCTAAAAAGCATTCATCTAAGGATCATCCATGTGAAGTTTAATCAAAATTAGCCAAGCGGTTTCTGAGGAGAAGTCGTTTGAAGAAAAGTTAACGGACGGACGACGGACGGACGACGGAAGACGGACAACACACCATCCCATAAGCTCTGCTGGCCCTTGGCCAGTAGAGCTAACAAAAAAACAAGAGGCCCAAGAGGGCCTGAGGACGCTCTACTGGCTAAAATGGCTCTATAGATTTAGATAGATATAGCTAGATATAGCTCTCTTCTCCTATAGATTTAACAAAGGAAAATACAATATAGCATTTTTCAACAAATCAAGGGCCTTAACTCTGTTATTACTGATAAGATCTGGCTGGTTTTCGAAATTGTCCAAGATTTCATTGATATACCGCACTTTGCACAACTAGACATCATACTGAGGCTTCCTGCCAAATTTCGTAGAAATCCAACAAGCCGTTTAAGAGGAGTAGCGCCGACAAGAAATTTAAAATAAAAATGTCAAAGGGCCATAACTCTGTCAAAAATCAGCGAACTGGAACAAAAGCATGATATGCACAACTAGATATCTTACCGATGCTTCCTGCCAAGTTTCGTCGAAATTCAACAAGGCATTTAGGATGAGTAGCGCCGACAAGAAATTTTTAAGTAAGTGTCAAGTAATTAAAAAGATAATGATTTTTTTTTTAAAAAATTCAAATCAATCAAAAAAAAAAAATGAAAAAAAAAAAAAAAAAAAAATATTATAAAATCAATAAAAAAAAAAAAAAAAAAAATAATAATAATAATAATTCAAAAAAAAATTTCAATAATTTGAAAAAATTGAAATTGAAAACAAAAAATTTTTTTTTTTTTTTTAGATCTGGCAGCCAGTCTGTCCGCCTGTCTGTCCGTAAACTTTTTTTGTAGCGACTACTCCTCTGAAACTACTGAATGGATTTTCATGAAACTTTACAGAAATGTTGCCCATGAAGTCTAGTAGATCCTAGCAAAAATTCATGGATTTCACATCAACATGAATTTTTGCTAGGATCTACTAGACTTCATGGGCAACATTTCTGTAAAGTTTCATGAAAATCCATTCAGTAGTTTCAGAGGAGTAGTCGCTACAAAAAAAAGTTTACGGACAGACAGACAGACAGACGGACAGACGGACGACGGACGCCTCACCACGGCATAAGCTCTGCTGATCTCTGATCAGAAGAGCTAAAAACTAAATAATTTTTTTATACAAGCCTAAGTAAAAAAGTATGATAATGGACCTTTGGAAACGGTCGAGCACGACACATACGAAATATTGCAGTCTCGGTTTGATTGAGACTGTTCATGAGCGGTAGTGAAATATGCTGGCTACCGCTCACGCCCTCTAGCCCCGGGTTGAGCAGAACTCAATATTCATAAAATCAACAGTACACAATTTTAACCATCCCAAAGATGGCATGCATACGGCGGTGGACATGGAGTTTCATGCTTCCCCATGTAGTACGGCGTATGGTCCCAGTATCTAATAAAATTAAATGCCCCGAAGAGCGAAATAAAAATAAAAATAATGGAATTTAGTTGGGAGCAGCGGTTATGAAGCCTGCGTATCACAAGTAAAAGCCAAAAGACTAAATTAAAAGGCAGACAACATATCCTATAAGTGGTTAAACAATACCCAGAGCCTTTTATAGGCCGGAGTAGTGGAACCACCGAATCAAAAATTAAGTAAGAAAACAAAAGAAATTGAAAATGTACCACCGATAACTAAATATAAGTATCGGGCTCAGCGATCTCCAAAGATCGAATGAATAACAGTACTGATTGCAAGCGCGGGGAGACGTTTTACTGCCGCCACACTGCACAAGCAACGCCACTGTGCTATAAAAAAGTATGATAATGGACCTTTGGAAACGGTCGAGCACGACACATATGAAAAACTGATCCCCAGGGTGGGGCCAAATGTGACCAATAGGTCACCATGTTGTGGGGCAAATGCAAAATATTAAACCTCTGGCTCTTGCAGTTTAGGAGAAGATTTTTTAAATTTTTCCCTATACATGTCTATTTAAAACATGTGACCCTTGGGGCGGGGTCAAATGTGACCCGAGGGTCACAACTTGAACAAACTTGGTAAAGGACCATAAGCTTATAGCAAATGCAAAATATTAAACCTCTGGCTCTTGCAGTTCCAGAGAAGAAGATTTTTTTCAGTTTTTCCCTATACAAGCATTTATGTAAAACATGTGACCCTTGTGGGGTCAAATGTGACCCGAGGGTCACAATTTGAACAAACTTGGTAAAGGACCATAAGCTTATAGCAAATGCAAAATATTAAACCTCTGGCTATTGAAGTTTCCGAGAAGAAGATTTTTTAAAAAAAAATTCTATATAAGTCTATGTAAAACTGTGACCCTCAGGGCGGGGACAAATTTGACCCCAGGGTCACCATTTGAACAAACTTAGTAGCTGATGCTACATGTAATACATGAGAGCTCTGTGCCATGTGGTTCCAGAGAAGAAGATTTTTTTCATTTTTTCCCTTTACAAGCGTATGTAAAACTGTGACCCCCAGGAGTGGGGCCAAATGTGACCCCAGGGTCACCATTTGAACAAACTTGGTAGAGGACCACAAGCTTATAGCAAATGCAAAATATTAAACCTCTGGCTCTTGCAGTTTCAGAGAAGAAGATTTTTTAAGTTTTTCCCTATACATGTCTATGTAAAACATGTGACCCTTGGGGCGGGCCAAATGTGACCCGAGGGTCACCATTTGAACAAACTTGGTAAAGGACCGTAAGCTTATAGTAAATGCAAAATATCAAACCTCTGGCTGTTGCAGTTTCCAAGAAGAAGATTTAAAAAAAAAAAATCCTATATAAGTCTATGTAAAACTGTGACCCCCGGGGCTGGAACAAATTTGACCCCAGGGTCACCATTTGAACAAACTTAGTAGAGGACCATAAGCTGATGCTACATGTAATACATGAGAGCTCTGTGCTTTGTGGTTTTAGAGAAGAAGATTTTTTAAAGTTTTTTCCTATATGTCTATATGAAAAACATGCAAAACCTCAATATACAAACTTTGGACCCCCGAGGCACAGCCATTTTTGATCAAGGGGACTTTATTTGAACAAACTTGATAGCCTAGGCGTTGGCGATCATTTTAAAAGAAAAACTGTTGAAATCTGTCCAGTGGTTCTGGAGAAGAAGATTTTTTTAAGGTTTCGACCATATATAGTAATGGCAGCTATCTTGGGTGTAGCGCTGACCTAATTTTAACAAATCTAAAAAGCATTTATCTAAGAATCATCCATGTGAAGTTTGGTCAAAATTAGCCAAGCGGTTTCTGAGGAGAAATCGTTTGATGAAAAGTTAACGGACGACAGACAGACAGACGACAGACAGATGGACGACGGACGACAGACAACACACCATCCCATAAGCTCTGCTGGCCGTTGGCCAGTAGAGCTAAAAAATACAATTTCATTTTACAACAAGAGGTCAATGACCTTGAAGCTCTACTGATTGATTTTGATTTCAGGAAGTAGTCGCTACAGACTTGTTTTTTGAAAATCTATTTTTAACCGTGGCGGGCATCTTTAATTTCCGGCCGACCTGACCAACATCATGTCATACTGATCATTTTAGAAAAAGTCCCATATCAATATCTCTTATAGTTTTGAAGAAGTAGTCGCTACAAACTTATTTATTTTAAATCTATTTTTAGCTGTGGCGGCCATCCTGAATTTCCGGCCGACCTGAAATTTTTCTAGGATTAACTAGACATCAAGAGCAACATTCCTGTGAAGTTTCATGAACATCCGTCAAGTAGTTTCAGAGGAGTAGTCGCTACAAGTTTTTACTATATAACTCTATGTAACCAAAGATGGCCACTGGCAGCCATGTTTAACGTCGAATCAAAATAATTTTCCACAAGGATCTACATCATGTCATGCTGATCATTTTAGAAAAAGTCCCATATCAATATCACTTATAGTTTCCAAGAAGTAGTCGCTACAAACTTATTTTTTAAAAATCTATTTTTAGCTGTGACGGCCATCTTGAATTTCCGGCCGACCTGAAATTTTGATAGGATCAATTAGACATCAAGAGCAACATTCCTGTAAAGTTTCATGACAATCCGCCAAGTAGTTTCAGAGAAGTAGTCGCTACAAGTTTTTACTATATAACTCTATGTAAACAAAGATGGCCGCTGGCATTCATGTTTAACATTGAATCAAAACGATTTTTGACTAGGATCAACATCATGTCATGCTGATCATTTTAGAAAAAGTCCCATATCAATATCACTTATAGTTTTCAAGAAGAAGTCGCTACAAAATTGTATTTTAAAACTCTATTTTTAGCTTTGGCGGCCATCTTGGATTTCACATCAACATGAATTTTTGCTAGGATCAACTAGACTTTATGGGCAACATTTCTGTAAAGTTTCATGAATATCCATCCAGTAGTTTCAGCTGTGAAGTCGCTACAAATAAAAGTTTACGGACAGACAGACGGACAGACGGACGACGGACGCCGCACCACGGCATAAGCTCTGCTGATCTCTGATCAGTAGAGCTAAAAACAA
The DNA here is from genome assembly GCA_037043455.1 of Cyrtodaria siliqua. Taxonomy (NCBI): domain Eukaryota; kingdom Metazoa; phylum Mollusca; class Bivalvia; order Adapedonta; family Hiatellidae; genus Cyrtodaria; species Cyrtodaria siliqua. Next base: position 100,161 of record JAWPHD010002092.1, on the reverse strand, counting down.
GTTTGTAGCGACTACTTCTTGAAAACTATACGTGATACTGATATGGGACTTTTTCTAAAATATCGAAAATCGTTTCGACTCAACGTCAAAGTGAGCGGCCATCTTTGTTTACATAGAGTTATACAGTAAAAAACTTGTAGCGACTACTCCTGAAAGCACTTGACGGATTTTCACGGGAATGTTGCTCTTGATGTCTAGTTGATCATAGCAAAATATCAGGTCAGCCGGAAATTCAAGATGGCCGCCAGGCGTAGGAATCATATAATGGTGTATTTTGGTGAACATGAGCTTGAATAAAGTTTTTATTATTTTGCTTGTCTAATATTTCGTCAAAACGTTTAATGTCGAATCATTATAATTTTTCAACAAGGACCAACATCATGTCATGCTGATCATTTTAGAAAAAGACCCATATCAATATCACTTAAAGTTTTCAAGAAGTAGTCGCTACAAACTTGTTTTTGAAAATCTATTTTTAGCCGTATACTCAAAATTAGTATGCGAAAATTGCAATACAGTCATGATATTTTAACAATTATATGTGTTACTATTAAGCTATTATATTTATTTTTATAACTTGCAAATACTTTGACAAAATGGAATATTATCAATAACAAGAGTATGATAAAGGACCTTTGGAAACGGCCGAGCACGACACATACAAAATATTGCAGTCTCGGTTTCATTGAGACTGTTCATGAGCGGTAGTGAAATATAACAAGTTTAATATATAAATTTTCAGGGTTAGAGATCAGTCCACGGGTAGCGGATGGAATGGAAGAATGTCTCAAGTGCAGATGAATTAAATTCCATGGATGCCGAAGACGGTGAGATGTTTATGTTAAATGAGAGAGCCAGAGAAAAGAACACTGACACTCAAAAACTATATTTAAAAATATATATAATGAAGTTATTTTTCATTATAATTTTTTTTCTTCAGAAACAGCGAAAATATGTAGATTACTTTTGTGAGTACATGTGATTTTAATATTATCATCATGATCATTGGATTTGTGAATTTAATAATTTAGATATGCACTTAAGAGACACAAAACTAAGATAATTCGCTTCCAATTTTGAAAATCTGCATTGCCGGTATACCTTTGTCACTTTTTTTGTTTAACTGTTCTTGATTTATTACCTGATTTATATATTAACAAGAGGCCCAAGAGGGCCTGTGAACGCTCTACTGGCTGTTATACCATTGATGAATCGAGTCGTACTACATGGTGTCTAGAGTGTACACAAGGTTTTTCAAGTATTTGACCTAGTGACCTAGTTTTTGACCCCATGGGACCCATTTTTGAATTTGACCAAAATATAATTAAGACAACATTACGACAAAGTTTCATCAAGATCGGGTCAGAATTATGGCCTCTAGAGTGTACACAAGGTTTTTCAAGTATTTGACCTAGTGACCTAGTTTTTGACCTTGTGTGACCCATTTTCGAACTTTAGCAAGCTATAATTGAGACAAATATTCTGACAAAATTGCATCAAGATCGGGTCAAAAATATGGCCTCTAGAGTGTACACATGGTTTTTCCAAAGTTTGACCTAGTGACCTAGTTTTTAACACCATGTGACCCATTTTTGAACTTGACCAAGATATAATTAAGGCAAACATTTTGACAAAGTTTCATCAAGATTGGGTCAGAAATACGGCTTCTAGAGTTTACACAAGGTTTTTCAAGTATTTGACCTAGTGACCTAGTTTTTGACCCCATGGGACCCATTTTTGAACTTGACCAAAATATAATTAAGACAACATTACGACAAAGTTTCATCAAGATCGGGTCAGAATTATGGCCTCTAGAGTGTACACAAGGTTTTTCAAGTATTTGACCTAGTGACCTAGTTTTTGACCTTGTGTGACCCATTTTCGAACTTTAGCAAGCTATAATTGAGACAAATATTCTGACAAAATTGCATCAAGATCGGGTCAAAAATATGGCCTCTAGAGTGTACACATGGTTTTTCCAAAGTTTGACCTAGTGACCTAGTTTTTAACACCATGTGACCCATTTTTGAACTTGACCAAGATATAATTAAGACAACATTTCGACAAAGTTTCATCAAGATCGGGTCAGAAATATGGCCTCTAGAGTGTACTAGTGACCTAGTTTTTGACCCTGTGTGACCCTGTGTGACCCATTTTCAAACTTTAGCAAGCTATAATTGAGACAAATATTCTGACAAAGTTGCATCAAGCTTGGGTCAAAAATATGGCCTCTAGAGTGGACACAAGGTTTTTCCCAAGTTTGACCTAGTGACCTAGTTTTTAACACCATGTGACCCATTTTTGAACTTGACCAAGATATAATTAAGACAAACATTTTTACAAAGAGTGTACACAAGGTTTTTCAAGTATTTGACCTAGTGACCTAGTTTTTAACCCCATGTGACCCATTTTCAAACTAGACCAAGATATAATTAAGACAAACATTCTGACAAAGTTGCATCAAGCTTGGGTCAAAAATATGGCCTCTAGAGTGTACACAAGGTTTTTCCAATATTTGACCTAGTGACCTAGTTTTTAACTTCATGTGACCCATTTCCGAACTTGATCAAGATATAATTAAGATAAACAATTTGACAAAATTTAAACAAGATTGGGTAACAAATATGACCTCTAGAGTGTACACAAGTTTTTTTAAGTATTTGACCTAGTGACCTAGTTTTTGACCCCACATGACCCATTTTTGAACTTGACCGAGATTTCATTGAGACAAACATTCTGACGTTTCATCAAGATCGGGTCAAAAATATGGCCTCTAGAGTGAACACACGGTTTTTCCAAAGTTTGACCTAGTGACCTAGTTTTAAAACCATGTGACCCATTTTTAAACTTGACCAAGATATAATTAAGACAAACATTTTGACAAAGTTTCATCAAGATTGGGTCAGCAATACGGCTTCTAGAGTGTACACAAGGTTTTTCAATCATTTGACCTAGTGACCTAGTTTTTAACCCCATGTGACCCATTTTCAAACTTGACCAAGATATAATTAAGACAAACATTCTGACAAAGTTGCATCAAGCTCGGGTCAAAAATATGGCCTCTAGAGTGTACACAAGGTTTTTCCAATATTTGACCTAGTGACCTAGTTTTTGACCCCACATGACCCATTTTTGAACTTGACCGAGATTTCATTGAGGCAAACAATTAAGATAAACGTTCTGACAAAGTTCAATCAAGCTCGGGTCAAAAATATGGCCTCTAGAGTGTACACAAGGTTTTTCCAATATTTGACCTAGTGACCTAGTTTTTAACTTTATGTGACCCATTTTCGAACTTGATCAAGATACAATTAAGATAAACAATTTGACAAAGTTTCATCAAGATTGGGTTACAAATATGACCTCTAGAGTGTACACAAGTTTTTTCAAGTATTTGACCTAGTGACCTAGTTTTTGACCCCACATGACCCATTTTTGAACTTGTCCGAGATTTCATTAAGACAAACATTCTGACGAAGTTTCATCAAGATCAGGTCAAAAATATGGCCTCTGGAGTGTACACATGGTTTTTCCAAAGTTTGACCTAGTGACCTAGTTTTTAAAACCATATGACCCATTTTTGAACTTGACCAAGATATAGTTAAGACAAACATTTTGACAAAGTTTCATCAAGATTGGGTCAGAAATACAGCTTCTAGAGTGTACACAAGGTTTTTCAAGTATTTGACCTAGTGACCTAGTTTTTAACCCCATGTGACCCATTTTCAAACTTGACCAAGATATAATTAAGACAAACATTCTGACAAAGTTGCATCAAGCTCGGGTCAAAAATATGGCCTTTAGAGTGTACACAAGGTTTTTCCAATATTTGACCTAGTGACCTAGTTTTTGACCCCACATGACCCATTTTCGAACTTGACCGAGATTTCATTGAGACAAACATTCTGACAAAGTTTCATGATGATTGCATCAGAAATGTGGCCTCTAGAGTGTACACAAGCAAAAGTTAACGGACGACGGACGACGGGCGACGGAAGACGGACAGGACAACACACCATCCCATAAGCTCTGCTGGCCCTTGGCCAGTAGAGCCAAAAATTGAAGAAAGTTGCTCTTGTCATTATGCTTCACCCTATGCAAAAGAGCATACAGTTTAATAGTGGTATCCTTGTCTGTTTACAATATTGTTCAAATAAGGTTAAAGAAGGGAATTTGTGCTCGAAGGCGACATTGTCAAACAAGCATCTGTGTTTTAATGGCAAACTCGCCAGCAATTTTGTGTGCATTTGACAGGGTAAAAATACACCTGATTGCTCATGTCGCTCACTTTGCTCACATGACATGATGTTGATCCTTGCCGAAATTATTTCTATTCAACATTAAACACGGCCGCCAGCAGCCATCTTTGTTTACATAGAGTTTATATAGTAAAAATTTGTAGCGACTACTCTGAAACTTAACATGGATTTTCATGAAACTTCACAGGAATGTTGCTCTTGATGTCTAGTTGATCCTAGCAAAATCTCAGATTGGCCAGAAATTCAAGATGGCCACCACAGCTAAAAATAGATTTTTTGAAAACAAGTTTGTAGCGAAATATTTGTGAAAAATAAGTGATATTGATATGGGACTATTTCTAAAATGATCGACATGATGTTGATCCTTGTTGATTTATTTTTGATTCAACATTAAACATGACTGCCAGTTGCCATCTTTGTTTACATAGATATATTCTAAAAACTTGAAGCAACTACTGCTCTAAAACTACTTGACATATTTAGCGCTTCCAGGTCATTGACCTCTTGTTGTCGTTTTTCCAGGCTGAGTCTCATTTGCATTTTACACCGATTGCGCCACATTTTACGCCTGGTTTATTAGTACGCCTGGTTATTGACCAGGTGTACTCATTTGCATATTCCGCCTCATTTTACGCCTGGATTCCGCCTCATTTTATGCCTGGCTTATTATTTACGCCTGGTTTATTATTTACGCTTGGCTTATTATTTATGCCTGGTTTTATTTACGCCTGTACACCAGGTTTTTGGCCAGGCGGACTCATTTACATATTACGCCTCATTTTACGCCTCATTTTACGCCTCATGCCTCATTTTACGCCTGGATTACGCCTCATTTTACAACTGGTTTCTACATTCTTACCAAAACCACCATCAATATTACGCCTGCTTTACGGGTGTCACAGTTCGTACGGGCGTGTAGTGAGACCTTCAAGGGTGGGGTTATGATGGTATTTGTCATTAAAATCATAACCGCGACAACTATAAGCAATTATATTAAAGAAAATAACAATTATTGCTACTTTGTCTCAGAAAAAATGAATTTATGGCTAAAAATACAACATGCAGTATTGCCAATTGGGACATTCACAGAACTCAACATTCATGAAGTTTACTCTGTATCAGTAATAGAAAATGTTTAATAACTTTTTTGTCCTTTGAGGCTATATATACTGTTTCCCAAATTTTCTGTGATATGTCTTGTATATGTGTGAAGTTTGTTTTGAATGCAGTATTGCATAAGTTGTTAATTGCAGAAGTATGTCCTTATACGGTAATATGTATTTTCATCATTAAAATCTGTTTTATTAAATTGACATCAGTGTCTACTTCCAAACATTCTGTAATATTTGCAGAACAGATTTACCTATCCGATAATCTGCTTAAAGCTGATGACAACAATGGCTTCTGTCCCAAAATGACACTCCTCTCTGGCCAGTAAGAATCCAGATAGCTCCCATCTTCCTCTATGAAGAGATACTATGGGATTTTACTTACAGTATCTAATACCATGTTCAAAAGTCATTGCAACTGTTTAGAAGTAATTATGTATGTATAAAACAAGAAAATGGTGTTGAACAAAAGGACAAAACCAGAAAATGTACCAAAGAATAGAAAAGGAACATACTTTCAGAAAGGATTTGATCAAAGAAGAGCAGCCGACCTACAGAAGTGGTCCAATTCTGATTCAGCAAGACCACAAATGAAAAGAATGCAAAAGGATGTATATGGACTTGGACCGGGAACCAGGGGGTCAAAATGGTAGTTGCCGAAAGTACTCCCATATACAGTTGACAGTAGTGTTATTGGAGATGCTGTGTGAATGCAAGTGCAGTCCACAGGTAGTGTAGATTAATATTTGTGTGTAAGGAGTAGATTCCCAGATATGTTGCTGCAAGAATCAGGTTAATCAGAGCTGAGACAATGTGAATGGCACTACCTTTTGTGAGGTAAGATTTGTTTGTGTTCTTCGTCAGATTTGACCTGAATTCATCATATCGATACCTACTTTCACTTTGGGCAAATTCTGAAGTTGAAAGCCGAAATGGAGCTTGATTTTTTGTTATGTCTGTGTTCTGCTGGCTTGAAGATGGTTTACTGACAGTTTCAAGTATGAAGGAGTTTATGATGGCATGTGTGACACCATTTTAGGCTATAATGTAAGTCTATGGGAAATTAATGGTGGTCCAGTTCCTGTATGCGAAACAAGAATTGCATGATGTTGAATGTGTTTTACTGTTTTCAACAGATTACACTCAGTTTGAGTACTTAAAGATAATGACTAGGAGCCTGATGATACATGCAAGTATTCGTTTATGTAAATATATGCTTCGAGCATCTTTGTTTACATCCGGTCTTAACAGACAAGCTAGAATTTAGCTGATTTTGAGGATCTGTTGGTATTTTAGCCATACTGATAGGATAGTGTTCCAGTAATGCAGGTACGAGTTGATATTTGTGTTCACAAATGTGAATTTCATCATTAGCATTGTATGTCTTTATAAAATAAATGCACATATGCATGATATTTGAAAACTGTATGTTTTTCTGAGGCTTGAAAGCTGTTTTGCATTGGTCCGACATGGAGCATTTCTGCAAATAGGCATTTTTTTCAGATCCATGTCATTGTTTATTCTTTCGTTTGTTACACATATTAGTAATTTTGAGTGTTGTGTTAACCGAGATCTACACAATCTAAATACATGGATTTCGTCAAATGTGCTGCTGGTTTGCGCGATCGCTTAAATGCTTATGGTTGGTTCTGTTGGTCTTCTCGGATCGTCACACATTCTCTACATACACGTATGGATACACATAAGGGCAGTCGCACCATGTTTGCATGATAAACAGTTTTGTTTTATATATAATTATAAACAATTTGAGTGTCTGTTTTTATTATTATCATCAGTTATTGACATTATATAACTTATTTAAATCATTTTATGCATCGTTTGGATATTGGTACACTATCGTACGCAATAAGTAATAAAATTAGATGTATTGTGCCCCTGTGGTGTGTGTACAAGTATGTAAAAGGCATCCATCTGTAAAGCAAGGTGTCTAGGTTGATCATCGGTCTTGGGATTTGGAGATTTTTGTATGTGATGAGATTCATACTATATACTTGATAACTCCTACCTAAACAAAGTATCCGCAAGAACTCACTCCTCATGTCTCAACAAGCAATGGATACATCTTTATCTACCTGTATTTATTTACTTGACCAACCCGACATATTTTATTTATCTAAAATGTTTGCTTACTCGACGCTAACCCCACACCTCCCCGGCAAGAAAAAATTTAAATGAGGGTATTGATTACCCTGCATCGGGTCTTTTTTCTCTGATTCAGACTTTAAGAGGTAAATCCACACCCGGTATTATCCAAAATGGTCGCCAACAAATAATCATTATAATTTATAAGTAAATAATTTAACGGCAATCAGATTGCTCTGGATGAGCCATGTAAACACATAATTCAATGTCAGTGTCCTGATAATTTCTCTTTTCTTTAAAATGCCAAACTTTGACTGTTTGTAGTTAAAAATTATTTCAGATAGGTGTGCTGTTGTATTTAAATTATAAGTAAATTGCATATTTGGGCATATGCTGATGTATACACCAAATAACCCATGTTGGGCTCACATTGGTTGAGCCTCGGAAAAAACTACCATTTCTCTAGTCACATAGGGGTTCAAGTTAAATGTTTTTATAAAGCCAATAGTAAAAAAAATGAGAAATCGTTGATCAGTAAGTCTGTTGCTCTATAGGAAATGTTAGAAATTACTTTATTCTTTTGATATAATTCTATATAGTAAAGGAAACTATATTAATTGAGAAACTTTGACAAAAACATGAAAAATGTACATCCCGAGATAGCTGTAATGGCTATGGGTTCCTCTTATTCCATAGTGAGAAGGCAGTTATAATTTTTTTTCTGAATATATGGTATGTGTGAAACCTTTCTGCAAAGTTTCATGAATATGTGAAACTGCAGACATATATTACTATAGACTTTGAAAATATTGGAATCTTCTCGGATTTGGTCAAAATGACCAAAAAAAATACTTTTTCATGAAAAGTGAATGTCTATATGAGAATAAAGCATTGCTGATTTTTGAATATTTCATGTCATTTGTGTCTATATATACTTGTAAGATTCACAACAGGCTAATTTTTGACAGTTTTAGATTTTTATTTTTCAAAATATAATAATTGATTTTTCAAAAATGATTTAAAATTAACCCACGAGGACCTGCGTCTACAAATAACATGCTGTTAGTTAGAAATTTCATATTGCAATGTGTAAATGTGTATTTATGTTTAGCACCAATACTATTACTGACTATAAAGAAATCAGTTTTGGCTCCAAATTATTACTTATTATTTTTTTTATGATATTTTCAGTATATCCCTTGTCACCACTGTGGGTAGTTTGTTCATACAAGTTGTTGCAGTGAAGGTGCCTAGACTCAAAAACAAATATCTTCCCCAGTCTTCGATGAATGGGCGATGGTATTCTGGATTTTTGAAGTTTACATGTAAGTTGATACTCACATGTAATATCTAGGGCATATAGGACTTGGACCGGGAACCAGGGGGTCAAAATGGTAGTTGCCGAAAGTAGTCCCATATACAGTTGACAGTAGTGTTATTTGAGATGCTGTGTAAATGCAAGTGCTATGTCTGTGTTCTGCTGGCTTTGAAGATGGTTTACTGACAGTTTCAAGTATGAAGGAGTATGATGGCATGTGTGACACCATTTTAGGCTATAATGTAAGACTATGGGAAATTAATTGTGATGCAGTTCTGATGTCAGCATTGTGAGCAAGAATACAAATTCAAATGTGCTTTATTGTGGAGCTGTCAACAAAAAAGAACCAAACACCATGATTTTGCGTCCATCACAAGCAAGAGAGACAGCAATTGAAAAAGCCCTCAAACCTCGCAGTAGTGATACAAAACAATGTAACAACGAACTCAGTACGTACCGTATCTTCCATATGGGTAAGACGGCTGACATGTTCTTAGACAGTTACACTTCTCATCGTGTCTGGGATGCCAGCTGTAATGGAAAATTGGAATATGATAAGTTTCGAGAAACAATGGGGTTTCTGCTGGAAAGAGAGGTTCATGTACACTAAATGCCAATTTACTAGCAAAGCTTACAAACCGTATGAGGAAATAAACAGAGACAAGCGTGGGGCAAAAAATGCTGACATCAACATTTCTGTGGCTGCCGGATTGTTGGATACTAAGTGCGGCCCAAATGACTTAAGGTTTATTATGACAAGTTTGGAAATTCCACCACGCTCATATGGTACAATGCAGAAACACAGTAATTAAGTGGCTTCAAAAACAGAAGAAGTTGCAGAGGCTAGCTTCGCCAGAGCACGGCAGCAAACAATAGATAACAATATAGTACTAGGTTTCAAACCAGACACATCTATTCTGGGGGGCATTGATTCCCAATACAATAACAGCATGAAATCCGCAGGGGAGACAACTCCTAGTCAGCCAGCAACACAAGTCAGCACTACAATTTGTGAAAAGCAGACGAAATATCAAACAAGAAATCCGTGGATTCACATGTCTCGCCTAATGGGGGCTGGACATAAAAATAAAAAGGTCAATGATGTTTAAATGAAAGTTTGTAAACATTTGAGTAACTAACCTGTGGACGCTCTACTGGCTAAAGATAAAGTTTATGCACAAGGGGTCATAACTCTTTCAAATATCGTTCAACCAGAACATGGTGATGATATAGGCAACTAGGCATGGTACTGATTGTCCCTGACAAGTTTCTTTGAAATCCAGCCAGAGGTTCAGGAGAAATAGTCTGTATAAAGTTAGTGTATTAAACCTTTTAAGGGGCCATAACACTGCCAAAATTCATTCAACCAGAACACGGCAATGATAGGTGCAACTAGGCTTGGTACTGATCATCCTCATCAAGATACGTTGAAATCCAGCAAGGAGTTCAGAACAGACTAATCTGGACGTTTCTCTATTAAAACCGTTAAAGGGCCATAACTCTGACAAAAATCATTCAACCCAAATATGGCGATGATATGCACAACTAGGCTTGATACTGATCATCCTTGTCAAGTTTCGTTAAAATCCAGCCAGGGGTTCAGGAAAACTAGCTCGCAAAATGTTTGTTTTACAAAAACCTTTAAAGGGCCATAACTACACCAAAAATCTGTTAACCGGAATGCGACGATGATATGCACAACGGGAGACGTTCAGGAGAATAGTCCAGACAAAGTTTGTGCATTAAAACCTTTAAAGGACCATAACTCTGCCAAAAATCATTCAACCATTACACGGCAAAGATTTGCACAACTAGACCTGGAACTGATCATCCTTAAAAAGTTTTGTTTAAATCCGGACAGGGGTTCAGGAAAACTAGTGAGGACAAAGTTTGTTTATTAAAACCTTTAAAGGGACATAACTCCGCCAAAATCATTCAACTGGAACACAGTGACGATATGTACAACTAGGCTTGGTACTGATCATCCCTGAAAAATAATGAGGCCAAAATATAGAATATTTCAGAAAATGAAATCATAACTCCGGTGTAAATTGTCCAATCTGGCTGGTTTTCAAACTTGTCGGAGCTTTCATTGATAGTAACAATCTGGTAAAGTTTGGTAAAGATCGGATGAAAAATGAAGACCCCATCGTATTAACAAGGCAAAATATAGCATTTTTACCTAAATCAAGGGCCATAACTCCGCTGTTACTGGTCAGATCTGGCTGGTTTTCGAACTTGTCTGAGCTTTCATTTATATTAACAATCTGGTAAAGTTTGATAAAGATCTAACGACAAATGAAGGTCCTATCTTCTTAACGAGGCAAAATATAGCATTTTTAACTAAATCAAGGGCCATAACTACGCTGTTGCTGGTCCGATCTGGCTGGTTTTCGAACTTATCTGAGCTTTCATTGATATTAACAAGATGGTAAAGTTTGGTAAAGATCGGATGAACAATGAAGCCCCTATCGTCTTAACGAGGCAAAATTTAGCATTTTGAACTAAATCAAGGGCCATTACTCCGCTGTTACTGGTCCGATATGGCTGGTTTTCAAAGTTGTCCAAGCTTTCATTGATATTAACAATCTGTGCAAGTTTGGTAAAGATCAAATAATAAATGAAGGTGCTAGAGTGTTCACAAGGCTTAATATGGCTTTTTTCAGCAAAACAAGGGCCATAACTCCATTGAAATTATTTCGATCTTGCCGGTTTTCGAACTTGTTTGAGCTTTCATTGATATAAAGAGACTGGCAAAGTTAAGTAAAGATCCCATTAATATTGAAGGCCTTAGAGTGTTCACAAGGCGGAAAATAGCATTTTTCAGAAAAAACAAGGGCCATAACTCTGGTGTTACTGACATGATTTAGCTGGTTTTCGAACTTGTTCGAGCTTTCATTGACATTAACAATCTGTGCAAGTTTGGTAAAGATCAAATAATAAATGAAGGTGCTAGAGTGTTCACAAGGCAGAAAATGGCATTTTTCAGAAAAAACAAGGGCCATAACTCTAGTGTTACTGACCCAATTCAGCTGATTTTCGAAATTTTTCAAGCTATAATTAGTATTAACAATATGTGCAAGTTTGGTAACGATCAAATAATAAATGAAGGTGCTAGAGCGTTCACAAGGCAGAAAATAGCAATTTTCAGAAAAAACAAGGGCCATAACTCCGGTGCTATTGATCTGATTTGGCTGGTTTTCGAACTTGTCCAAGCTTTCATTGATATTAACAATCTGTGCAAGTTTGGTAAAGATCAAATAATAAATGAAGGTGCTAGAGTGTTCACAAGGCTTAATATGGCATTTTTCAGCAAAACAAGGGCCATAACTCCGGTGAAATTATTCAAATCTGGCTGGTTTTTATACTTGTCCGAGCTTTCATTGATATTAACAACCTGTTAAAGTTTGGTAAAGATTGGGTGAAAAATAAAGGCCCTAGAGTTGTCACAAGACAAAAGTTAACGACGGAAGGACGACGGACAACTTGCCATCCCATAAGCTCTGGTGGCCTTCGGCCAGTAGAGCTAAAAACAACGGAGTTTGTCGTTTGCTGAGATGACATTTAAGTGCATTAATTTGGTTTAAAAACAAAATGCCATTCTATTAAAAACAATTTATTTTTAGCCGTGGCGGCCATCTTGAATTTCCGGCCGACCTGAAATTTTGCTAGGATCAATTAGACATCAAGAGCAACATTCCTGTGAAGTTTCATGAAAATCCGTCTTGTAGTTTCAGAGAAGTAGTCGCTACAAGTTTTCATTATATAACTCTATGTAAACAAAGATGGCCGCTGACAGCCATGTTTAACATCGAATCAAAACGATTTTTGACAAGGATCAACATCATGTCATGCTGATCATTTTAGAAAAAGTCCCATATCAATATCGCTTATAGTTTTCAAGAAGTAGTCGCTACAAACTTGTATCTTGAAAATCTATTTATAGCCATGGCTGCCATCCTAAATTTCTGGGAAAATTCTGGGATCAATTAGACATCAAGAGCAACATTCCTGTGAAGTTTCATAAAAAATCGTCAAGTAGTTTCAGAGGAGTAGTCGCTACAAGTTTTTACTATATAACTCTATGTAAACAAAGATGTCCGCTAGCGGCCATGTTTAAAGTCGCATTGAAATAAATTTCGACAAGAATCAACATCATGTCATGCTGATCATTTTAGAAAATGTCCCATATAAATATCACTTACAGTTTTCAAGAAGTAGTCGTTACAAATTTATTTATTTTAAATCTATTTTTAGCTGTGGTGGCCACCGTGAATTTCCGGCCAGCCTGAAATTTTTCTAGGATCAACTAGACATCAAGAGCAACATTCCTGTAAAGTTTCATGAACATCCGTCATGTAGTTTCAGAGAAGTAGTCGCTACAAGTGTTTACTATATAACTCTATGTAAACAAAGATGGCCACTGGCAGCCATGTTTAACATCGAATCAAAATAATGTTTGACTAGGATCAACACCATGTCATGCTGATCATTTTAGAAAAAGTCCATATCAATATCACTTATAGTTTTCAAGAAGTAGTCGCTACAAACTTATTTTTAAAAATCTATTTTTAGCTGTGGTGGCCATCTTGAATTTCTGGCCGACCTGAAATTTTGCTAGGATCTATTAGACATCAAGAGCAACATTCCTGTAAAGTTTCATGAAAATCTGTCAAGTAGTTTCAGAGAAGTAGTCGCTACAAGTTTTTACTATATAAATCTATGTAAACAAAGATGGCCACTGGCAGCCATGTTTAACGTCGAATCAAAACAATTTTTGACAAGGATTAACATCATGTCATGCTGATCCTTTTAGAAAACATCCCATATCAATATCACTTACAGTTTTTAAGATGTAGTCGTTACAAATTTATTTGGCCATCTTGAATTTCTGGCAAGCCTGAAATTTTTCTGGGATCAACTAGACATCAAGAGCAACATTCCTGTGAAGTTTCATGAACATCCGTCAAGTAGTTCCAGAGAAGTAGTCGCTACAAGTGTTTACTATATAACTATATGTAAACAAAGATGGCCATGGGCAGCATGTTTAACATCGAATCAAAATAATGTTTGACTAGGATCAACACCATGTCAGCTGATCATTTTAGAAAAAGTCCATATCAATATCACTTATAGTTTTCAAGAAGTAGTCGCTACAAAACTTATTTTTTAACAAGAGATCAATGACCTTGAAGCTCTACTGATTGATTTGATTTCAGGAAGTAGTCGCTTCCTGCCAAGTTTCAGCGAAATTCAACAAGGCATTTAGGATGAGTAGCTAAAATGAAAATGGAAAAAAATAATAAAATCATTTCACTCAAAAATATTGAAATTAAAAAAAATCAAAAAAAAAATCAAAGTAAAAACAATTTTTTTTAAAAAATGTTACCCATGGGGCGTGTCCAAATTTGACACCAGGGTCACGATTTGAACAAACTTGGTAGGGGACCATAAGCCGATGCTATATGTAATACATGAGAGCTAAAAATGGGTGGTTGGGTGAGTGGGGGGTATATTTTTAAACAAATATGGTAAAGATCAGATAAAAATAAAGTAACTGCAGATTTAACAAAGAAAATACAATATAGCATTTTCAAACAAATCAAGACCATAACCTGTTGTTACTAACATATCTAGCTGGATGCTTATTTTTTTTTCAGTTTTTGCCTATACAAGCCTAAGTAAAACTGTGACCCCCAGGGTGGGGCCAAATGTGACCAATGGGTCACCATTTGAACAAACTTGGTAGAAGACTATAAGCTTATAGCAAATGCAAAATATTAAACCTCTGCTCTTGCAGTTTCAGAGAAGAAGATTTTTAAAGTTTTATCCCTATACATGTCTATGTAAAACATGTGACCCTTGGGGCGGAGTCAAATGTGACCCATGGGTCACCATTTGAACAAACTTGATAAAGACCATAAGCTTATAGCAAATCCAAAGCATTTATGTACAACTGTGACCCCCGGAGCGGGGCCAGATGTGACCCCAGGGTCACCATTTGAACAAAATTGTAAAGGATCATAGCTTATAGCAACAGCAAAATATTAAACCTCTGGCTCGTGCAGTTTCAGAGAAGAGTTTTTTTAAGTTTTTCCCTATATATGTCTATGTAAAACATATGACCCTTGGGCGGGGCCAAATGTGATCCCAGGGTCACCATTTGAACAAACTTGGTAAAGAAAGATTTAAAAAAAAAATCCTATATAAGTCTATGTAAAACTGTGACCCTCGGGGGCGGGGACAAATTTGACCCCATGGTCACCATTTGAACAAACTTAGTAGAGGACCATAAGCTGATGCTACATGTAATACTTGAGAGCTCTGTGCCATGTCGTTCCAGAGAAGAAGATTTTTTTCAGTTTTTCCCTATACAAGCCTATGTAAAACTGTGACCCCCGGGGTGGGGCCAAATGTGACCCCTGGGTCACCATTTGAACAAACTTGTTAGAGGACCACAAGCTTATAGCAAATGCAAAATATTAAACCTGGCTCTTGCAGTTTCAGAGAAGATTTTTTTTAAGTTTTGCCCTATACATGTCTATGAAAAACATGTGACCCTTGGGGCGGAGCCAAATGTGACCCAAAGGTCACAATTTAAACAATTTTTTTTTTTTTTTTTTTTTTTTTTTATAATTTAATATTTTATTTCACAAGAAAACATTTGTGAGTCATATCATACAATAATGCATAACGATATTATCAAGATACATATATTCTATCAAACAGTATTTTATTCATGACATGTTCATAGACTTAACCAACAAAGATTTCCAGTGAAACAGTTTAGTTATGTAGAGAGTAGATGAAGAAAATAGTTCATAGAAGAAAGGAAGAGAAGTAAGACAGACACATAATACAGATGGAAGAAGTGAAAATGTACGATGAAAGAAGTAGAGTTTCGGTTTGTCTAATTTCGTGTCTAATAATTATACTTAATCGATCAGTTAATAAAGTTTCGCCATTTTGTCTCATGGGTCCCTAATTTATCGTTCGCAAGTGCTATACATTTTTCAATTTCGATTCGTCTGTATAGATAAGTCTTGAAACAAATAAATTTAGGAATGGTGTTTGTGCATTTATTTCTAAAAATAAAATACTTTCCACTAATAATCAAGAAGTTTTTTATAGTGTTATTGATAGAAAAATCTGTTAAACAAACTTGGTAAAGGACCATAAGCTTATAGTAAATGCAAAATATCAAACCTCTGACTGTTGTAGTTTCCGAGAAGAAGATTTTAAAAAAAAAATCCTATATAAGTCTATGTAAAACTGTGACCCCCGGGGCGGGGACAAATTTGACCCTAGGGTCACCATTTGAACAAACTTAGTAGAGGACCATAAGCTGATGCTACATGTAATACATGAGGTCTGTGCCTTGTGGTTTCAGAGAAGAAGATTTTTTAAAGTTTTTTCCTATATGTCTATATGAAAAACATGCAAAACCTCAATATACAAACTCTGGATCCCCGGGGCACGGGTATTTTTGACCCTGGGGACTTTATTTGAACAAACTTAATAGCCCAGGCGTTGGCGATCATTTTAAAAGAAAAACTGTTGAAATCTGTCCAGCGGTTCTGGAGAAGAAGATTTTTTAAGGTTTCGACCATATATGGTAATGGCAGCCATCACGGACGTAGCGCTGACCTAATTTTAACAAATCTAAAAAGCATTCATCTAAGGATCATCCATGTGAAGTTTGGTCAAAATTAGCCTAGCGGTTTCTGAGGAGAAGTCGTTTGAAGAAAAGTTAACGGACGACAGACGACAGACGACAGACGGACGACGGACGACAGACAACACACCATCCCATAAGCTCTGCTGGCCGTTGGCCTGTAGAGCTAAAAATCATTGTCATGCAATTTAGTAGTAGATTGTGCACTAAAAGTGATCACAATAAATGTGACGAGAAGAGTGGTTGCCCGAAAAATCTGCAGAATGATGACATAATCGGTAAAAACAACATTTCATTACATTACACATTAGCCTCACCACAATATGTGTTTGTTTAAATCACTCACAAGTACTCACACACTACACTACACTACACTACACTGCATAGGATAGCATAGCATAGGATAGCATAGCATAGCATTAACAACACAGCCAGCATTGCTATGCTATGTGCTATTCAGTGGTATATGCTATGATATGCTATGCTGTATGCTATGTTATGATGTGTGCTATGCTATGATGTGTGCTATGATGTGTGCAATGCTATGATATGGGTGCTATGCTATATGATGTGTGCTATGCTATGATATGATGTGTGCTATGTTATGCTATGCTATGATTTGTGCTATGATGTGTGCAATGCTATGATATGATGTGTGCTATGCTATGATGTGTGTTTATGCTATGATAAGATGTGTGCTATGCTATGATGAGTGCAGTGCTATGATATGATGTGTGCTATGCTATGCTATAATATGTGCTATGTTATGATGTGTGCAATGCTATGATGTGTGCTACGCTATGCTACGATGTGTGCTATGCTAAGCTATGCTATGTTATGATGTGTGCTATGCTATGATGTGTGCAATGATATGATATGATGTGTGCTATGCTATGCAAGGCTGTGCTATGATGTATGCCATGCTATGTTATGATGTGTGTTATGATGTGTGCTATGCTATGATGTGTGCAATGCTATGATATAATGTGTGCTATGCTACAATGTGTGTGCTATGCTATGTTATGATGTGTGCTATGCTATAATGTGTGCTATGCTGTACTGATCTATGCTATGCTGCAATGATGTACTTTGCTATGTTATGATGTTTGCTATGCTATGCTGTGCTGTGCTGTGCTATGCTATGCTATGTTATGACTTGAAATCACTTGCCCCTCACCGCTGTAGGTTCGATCACTCAGGGAGCTAGGAATCTTTATGTGAGGAAGCTATCCAGCTGGCTTGCGGAACGTCGGTGGTTCTAACCAGGTGCCCGCCCGTGCTAGAGAATTGCCCGGAGGGGAACCTGGGGTCTTCCTCCACCAGTGAAAGCTGGAAAGTCGCCATATGACCTTAGCTGTTGGTGCGACTATATAATCCATTTCAATTTCAATCAATGATGTGTGCTATGCTTTGCTGTGTGCTATGCTGTACGATGTACTGTGCTATGTTATTAGGTATGCTATTCTATGCTATGCTATGCTATGTTATGCTAGAAAGTCGCATTTCTCTTCACAGGACATAAATTAGCTACCCAGAATCCTTTGCGATGTGTGTACCTTATGATTAACAAGGCGGCACTAATAAATAGAACTGGAATTCTTTACAATTTTTCTGATTTTTTCTGACTAAAGAACCCATCGATGTATTAATATAATCAACAGCAGAATAGTAAAATGTGTTACAAAAAAAGATTAATTAAAAATATAATTCTAATTTTTAGTATAAGAATTACGAATTGAATTTTATGTTCAGTCACCGCGAAGTAGGTAAAAGTAACCGCCACATAACTAAACATTATCCGGACATTTGAAGTTTCCGTAAAAAAATGTCTACTTCGATTTTTTAATAGTTATTGATCAATAATGCATTCAATTGACTGCAAAAGTGTACATTAATACTGAAGGTAAATCGCGGCAATGGCCTGTGATTTCACACCGGGTAAAGCGGTGTGCGAATCAAAACGGATCACGGCGAATCGCTGTGATTGTCTCGCGGCAGTCAAAAGTTACTGTCCCCACGTTGAGTGGACTGTCTGCCGTTCGCGGGGACAAAATCAGTGTGTCCGCGGTGAGATAAAATCCCCGCGTTGAGTGTGATTAGTCGTAATTCGCGTGGTAGCAACTGTACTTGAAAGCTATAATAAAACACCTAGCATAGCACACAGCACACAGCACACAGCACAGCACATTTTTAAAACATTTTTTTTTATTATTAAAACAATTTCTGTTAAATTTACAGGCGATGAGTATAGAGAAGCCCACGCATGTATGTCAACACAAGAACCTGTTACGATAAGTAACATGGCAACAGACGGCGACAGTCATGCATTTTTGGGCGCATGAGATGCTCAACAACAACACTGTGCTGATACTACGGAAATAGAAAGGTCAGCCGATATTATACACCTAACCAAATCAATGAAAAAAATAATTAAAAAAGCAAATTTTAGTAAAAAAATGTTCCCAGCAAAAAACAAAAAAGACCGACAATACATACAGAATAGATTTTCTAAAGATATCGGTGACCGCGTACACATGGAGTACAAAAAATTGCATGCAGAAGTGGACAGTAACATATATCTACTTAAAAGAAAAGCAAAATTATTGAAGACGGCAAATGTCAAATGCATTTCTGGAAAGTGTGGCGAAGCATGTCGTAAAAATTCATTTGTTTGTTCGGGATTCCCACCTTTAAATTGCTACCAGCCTAGTTTTTTGCAAAATGCAAAGAAATAGCTTGAAATTAAAGGTTCAGACAGAACATTGCTAATGATGTGCCTCGATATCAGGCTCGGTAAATTGGCAATTGAAAAAACTCAATTTCATGCAGATACCAACAAGCTGGAGGCATCTCATCGGGGATATAATTTCTCGAGTCCAAAGGATGTCACTTTTCGACGAAATGCAAAAGGTCGCAAACTAAGCGCAGCCGCCCGATTGAATGATGGTCGTGCAAATTCAGCACTAGAAAAAGCAGCTGCAGTTGGCGCACAACACCGAGAAAACACGAATGTTTTGCGCACTTTAAAACAATTGCAGGACAAAAATGACTACGACAAATTGAGACAAAAATCACAAAAATACAAAACAAGACGGTACCAAACAAAATTAGAACAAGAGGCCCAAGAGGGCCTGTGGACGCTCTACTGGCTCAAGATAAAGTTTATGAATAAGGGGCCATAAGTCTTTCAAAAATCATTCAACCAGAACATGGCAATGACAGGTGCAACTAGGCTTAGTACTGATCATTTTAGCCAAGATTTGCTGAAATCTGGCAAAGAGTTCAGAAGAGACTAATCTGGACAAAGTTTGTGTATTAAAACATTTAAAGGGTCACAACTCTGCCAAAAATCAATCAACCGAAATATGGCGATGATATGCACAACTAGGCTTGATACTGATCTTCCTTGTCAAGTTTCGTCTATATCCAGCCAGGGGTTCAGGAGAACTAGCCCGGAAAAAAATTGTGGTATCAAGATCCTTTAAAGGGCCATAACTCTGCCAAATATCTGTAAACCGGAACGTGACAATGACATGCACAACAAGGCTTGGTGCTGATCATCCCTGCAAAGTTTCATTGAAATCTGGCGAGGGGTTCAGGAGAAGTAGATCAAACAAAGTTTGTGTATTAAAACCTTTAAAGGGCCATAATTCTGCCAAAAAAACATTAACCGGAATACGCCAATGATTTGCACAACTAGACATGGGATTGATCATCCCTAAATGCTTCGTTTAAATCCGGCCAGAGGTTCAGGAGAACTAGTGAGAACAAAGTTTGTGTATTAAAACCTTTAATGAGCTATTAAAAAATCATCAACTGGAACACCGTGACTATGTACAACTAGGCTTGGTACTGATCATCCCTGTAAAGTTTAAATGAAATCCGGCCAAATGAAGGCCCTTTCGTCTAAATGGGGCCAAGATATAGCATATTTCAGAAAATCAAGGGCCACGACTCCGATGTAAATGTTCCAATCTGGATGGTTTTCGAACTCGTCCAAGCTTTCATTGATATTAACAATCTGGTAAAGTTTCTTAAAGATCGGATGAAAGATGAAGGCCCTATCGTCTTGAGGCAAAATATAGGATTTTTAACTAAATCAAGGGCCATAACTCCACTGTTACTGGTCTGATCTGGCTGGTTTCTGACTTGACCGAGCTTTTATTGATATGAACAATCTCGTAAAGTTTCATTTCAGAAAGATCGCATGAAAAATATCTTAACGAGGCAAAATATAGCATTTTTAACTAAATCAAGGGCAATAACTCCGCTGTTGCTGGTCCGATCTGGCTGTCTTCGAAATTGTCCGAGCTTTCATTTATATAAACAATCTGGTAAAGTTTGGTAAAGATCGAATGAAAGATAAAGGCCCTATCGTCTTAACGAGTCAAAATATAGCATTTTTAACTAAATCAAGGGCCATAACTCCGCTGTTAATGGTCAGATCTAGCTGGTCATCGAAGTTGTCCGAGCTTTCATTTATATAAACAATCTGGTAAAGTTTGGTAAAGATTGGATGGAAGATGAAGGCCCTATTGTCTTAATGAGGCAAAATATAGCATTTTTAACTAAATCAAGGGCAATAAATCCGCTGTTAATGGTCCGATCTAGCTGGTTTTCAAACTTGTCCGAGCTTTAATTAATATTAACAATCTGTGCAAGTTTGGTAAAGACCAAATAATAAATGAAGGTGCTAGAGTGTTCACAAGGCTTAATATGGCATTTTTCAGCAAAACAAGGGCCGTAACTCCAGTGAAATTACTTCGATCTTGCTGGTTTTCGAACTTGTCCGAGCATTCATTGATATAAAGACACTGGCAAAGTTAAGTAAAGGTCCGATTAATATTGAAGGCCCTAGATTGTTCACAAGGCAGAAAATAGCATTTTTCAGAAAAATCACGGGCCATAATTCCGGTGTTACTGATCAGATTTTGCTGGTTTTCGAACTTATTTGAGCTTTCATTGACATTAACAATCTGTGCAAGTTTGCTAAAGATCAAATTATAAATGAAGGTGCTAGAGTGTTCACAAGGCTTAATATGGCATTTTTCAGCAAAACAAGGGCCATAACTCTGGTGAAATTTATCTGATCCGGCTGGTTTTCGAATTTGTCCGAGCTTTCATTGATATAAAGACACTGCCAAAGTTTCGTAAAGATTCGATTAAAAATGAAGGCCCTAGAGTGTTCACAAGGCAAAAGTTAACGACGGACGACGGACGAAGGACGGACGGACGACGGACAACTCACCATCCCATAAGCTCTGCTAGCCTTCGGCCAGTAGAGCTAAAAATTCAAAGCATATGACGAAAAGCGCCAGGGTTTAATAACCTACGCGACCGATGTTCTAGATTAGATAAATAAAAGGGACGCGTCTTTGAATTACATACATTATTTTATGCATTTTCAGTTATAGCAGTTGTAGTAGGTGGGTGGGGTACACTTTTAACATTGATAATACTGGAGATAAGCAATTTTAATCAAAACACCAACCTTTAACTGCAGGCAATCTTGGTACTGGCCATGATGTACACAGGTCTTCGGAATACTGTAGGTACATAGTTTTCTCTCTAAATTAATGGAATGGGGTTCCAAACTCAGATGATCCGGTCGCAAACATAGGCTATTGTGGCAGAGATGACTTACATCCATGTTTCGTGGAATGTTAGATACTTGATGTACACACATGTACATTGCTCTATGAGCTGTGACGTTTAACTGTGTATATCAACCACTTCCATCATACTGACGCATGCTCTGTCGTCCATATTGTAATCCAGAACGGGGTTTTGACAGTCCATATTCAACATTGTAAAGAATGCAATCCGTATTCCTCACTGAATAGTCTATTTTTGATTGTATATTTGTTAAAATCCAATGTTGGTTCACTGAAAGTCATCCTAAAATGTTAAAATGAAATTTTTCACATACTTAACACTGAATCTGGGAAATATTAATCCATGTCAAGGGAGGCATGCCTTGTAGGCATCTAATGATGGAGTCCTATCAAGGTCTCACTACACAGAACACTTTTACTATGTTGGCCTATATGAATAAAGTGGACTGGGCTATTTCGAACCTAAAGTTTCCAAGCTAAAAGTCACTTATGAAACACAGTCATTTGCCCACACAAAAATGTACAAAATATGGTACGTCGACCAGGTTTTTTTTTTTTTAATTGGAGTGGTGGCATCCTTTGCACTATTTTGGGCTTTTACTCCAGAGTTTGTACCAGAATTCCTACACTGCTTCAACCACCATAAAACTGTCATATTCTGGTGCCAGTGTCGTCTAATAGCTGCACATCCAATTTCAGACTGTGTTCATCTCACCTGCAGCAGTAATACATATACCTGTGAGCAATTATTAAAAATATTTAAAGTTTATAAGTTGTTTATTGCAGAAGTATGTCCTTATATGGTAATATGTATTTTCATCATTAAAATCTGTTTTACTAAAATTGACATCAGTGTTGAATCTTATTTTCTACTTCCAAACAATCTGTAATATTTGCACAACAAATTTACCTGTCCGATAATCTGCTTAAAGCTGATGCCAACAATGGCTTCTGTCCCCATAATGACACTCCTCTCTGGCCGGTAATAATCCAGATAGCTCCCATCTTTCTGTATGAAGAGATAATATGGGATTTTACTTAACAGTATTTAATACCATTGTTCAAAAGTCATTGCAACTGTTTAGAAGTAATTGTGTATGTATAAAACAAGAGGCACAAGAGGGCCTGTGGACGCTCTACTGGCTAAAACCGCTCTTATAGATTTAGATAGATATAGCTCTCTTCTCCTATAGATTTAACAAAGGAAAATACAATATAGCATTTTTCAACAAATCAAGGGCCATAACTCTGTTATTACTAACAAGATCTAGCTGGTTTTCAAAATTGTCCAAGATTTCATTGATATACCGCGCTTTGCACAACTAGACATCATACTGAGGCTTCCTGCCAAATTTTGTAGAAATCCAACAAGCCATTTAAGAGGAGTAGCGCCTACAAGAAATTTAAAATAAAAATGTCAAAGGGCCATAACTCCCGTCAAAAATCAGCAAACTGGAACAAAAGCGTGAAATGCACAACTAGACATCTTACCGATGCTTCCTGCCAAGTTTCGTCGAAATTGAACAAGGCATTTAGGATGAGTAGCGCCGACAAGAAATTTTAAAGTAAGTGTCAAGTAATTAAAAAGATAATGAATTTTTTTTTTAAAAAAAAAAACAATAATTCAAATCAATCAATAAAAAAATAATAATAAAAAAATTAAAAAATTAAAAAAAAAAAAAAAAAAAAAAAAAAAAAAAAATATATAAAAAAAAAATTAAAAAAATTGAAACAATTAAAAAAATAAATAAAAAAAAACAAAAAAAAATGAAAAAAAAACAAAAAAACAAGAGGCCCAAGAGGGCCTGTGGACGCTCTACTGGCTAACATGGCTCTTATAACATCAATGAAGTGAGTGACTGCCATTTACGTTTTTTTGAAAGTTTCGGGCAAAAAACAGCTTTTTAACTAAATCAAAGGCCATAACGCCATAACTAAAGAATCTGGTAAAGTTTGGTAAAGATCAGATGAAAAATGAAGGCCCAACCGTATCAACGAGGCAACATATAGCATGTTTAACTAAATCAAGAACACCTCTGTTACTGGTCCGACTGGTCGAACATAGAGCTAAAAAATTGCAAAAAAAAAAATGCAAAAAAAAAAAAAAAAAAATTGCAAAAAAAAAATAAAAATTGCAAAACATTTCAAAAAAAAAAGAGAAGATATTTCAAAAAAAAAAAATTCAAAAAAAAATAATAATTCAAAAAAAAAAATCTCTATACATGTCTATGTAAAACATGTGACCCGAGGGTTACCATTTGAACAAACTTGGTAAAGGACCATAAACTTACAGCAAATGCAAAATATTAAACCTCTGGCTCTTGCAGTTCCAGAGAAGAAGATTTTTTTCAGTTTTTCCATATACAAGCATTTATGTAAAACTGTGACCCCCGGGGGCGGGGCCAGATGTGACCCCAGGGTCCCCATTTGAACAAAATTGGTAAAGGACCATAAGCTTATAGCACCAGCAAAATATTAAACCTCTGGCTCTTGCAGTTTCAGAGAAGAAGATTTTTTAAGTTTTTCCCTATACATGTCTATGTAAAACATGTGACCCTTGGGGCGGGGCCAAATGTGACCCCAAGGTCACCATTTGAACAAACTTGGTAAATGACCATAAGCTTTTAGCAAATGCAAAATATTAAACCTCTGGCTCTTGCAGTTCCAAGAGAAGATTTTTTTTCTTCAGTTTTTCCCTCTACAAGCATTTATGAAAAACTGTGAATCCCCGGGGAAGGGCCAGATGTGACCCCAGGGTCCCCATTTGAACAAAATAGGTAAAGGACCATAAGCTTATAGCAACACCAAAATATTAAACCTCTGGCTCTTGCAGTTTCAGAGAAGAAGATTTTTTAAGTTTTTCCCTATACATGTCTATGTAAAACATGTGACCCTTGGGGCGGGACCAAATGTGACCCCAGGGTCACTATTGTGACCCCAGGGTCACTATTGTCACTATTTGAACAAACTTGGTAAAGGACCATAAGCTTATAATAAATGTAACATATCAAACACCTCTGACTCTTGTAGTTGGTGAGAAGAAGATTTTTAAAAAAAAAATCCTATATAAGTCTATGTAAAACTGTGACCCTAGGGGCGGGGACAAATATGACCCATGGGACACCATTTGAACAAACTTAGTAGAGGACCATAAGCTGATTCTACATGTTATACACGAGAGCTCTGTGCCACGTGGTTCCAGAGAAGAAGATTTTTTTCAGTTTTTCCCTATACAAGCCTATGTAAAACTGCGACCCCCCGGGGTGGGGCCAAATGTGACCCCTGGGTCACGATTTGAACAAACTTGGTAGAGGACCACAAGCTTATAGCAAATGCAAAATATTAAACCTCTGGCTCTTGCAGTTTCAGAGAAGAAGAGTTTTTAAGTTTTTCCCTATACATGTCTATGTAAAACATGTGATAATTGGGGCTGGGCCAAATGTGACCTGAGGGTAACCATTTGAACAAACTTCGTAAAGGACCATAAGCTTATAGTAAATGCAAAATATCAAACCTCTGGCTGTTTTAGTTTCCAAGAAAAAAAAAATCCTATATAAGTCTATGTAAAACTGTGACCCTTGTGGCGGGGCCAAATGTGACCCCCAAGGTCACCATTTGAACTAACTTGGTAAAGGACCATAACCTTATAGTAAATGCAAAATATCAAACCTCTGGCTCTTTTAGTTTCTATATAAATCTATGTAAAACTGTGACCCCCGGGGCGGGGACAAATTTAACCCCAGGGCCACCATTTGAACAAACTTAGAAGAGAACAATAAGCCTGATGATACATGTAATATATGAGAGCTCTATACCTTGTGGTTTCAGAGAAGAAGATTTTTTTAAAGTTTTTTCCTATATGTCTATATGAAAAACATGCAAAAACCTCAATATATAAACTCTGGACCCACGGGGCACGGCCATTTTTGATCCGGGGACTTTATTTGAACAAACTTAATAGCCCAGGCGTTGGCGATCATTTTAAAAGAAAAACTGTTGAAATCTGTGCGGTTCTGGAGAAGATTTTTTAAGGTTTCAACCATATATGGTAATGGCAGCCATCTTGGATGTAGCGCTGACCTAATTTTAACAAATCTAAAAAGCATTCATCTAAGGATCATCCACGTGAAGTTTGGTCAAATTAGCGAAGCGGTTTCTGAGGAGTCGTTTGAAGAAAAGTTAACGGACGGACGGACGGACGACGGAAGACGTACAACACACCATCCCATAAGCTCTGCTGGCCCTTGGCCAGTAGAGCTAAAAATCGATTTTACGGGAGTTTTTCATATAATTCTGTGGGGCCGGGAGGAGGGTTAGAATTCCATGAGATTTCTGTATGCAATAACTACGGACATTTAGTTCCCAATTTGTTATCTGGGTCACACGTCATGAGCGGCACATCTGGGTAACTCCATTCATAAAATATATCATACGGACGTCATTTCGATCGATATATATATATATATATGCGTGTATTATTGCGCATAGTATTTCAGTTCCTTTTTCAAAAAAGACACGTATA
Organism: Cyrtodaria siliqua; assembly: GCA_037043455.1. Lineage (NCBI taxonomy): Eukaryota > Metazoa > Mollusca > Bivalvia > Adapedonta > Hiatellidae > Cyrtodaria > Cyrtodaria siliqua. The sequence goes on along the minus strand of JAWPHD010002092.1, from coordinate 73,560 downwards.
TACTGTATACACTGATAATTATTCACAATCAGTAGTTATATTATTCGGTATATATAACGTTCATGTCAGTCACCTTATGAAATTAAGTTATACTTGATGCAGTTAAAGGAACTTCATTCTCGAAGTGCGTAAAGCACACAATCCGATTTTTGGTGATTTTTTTGGTTTACTAATGCGCATAATATTTCGGTAAACCTACAAAAAAGACATGTTTATACTGTATACAATTACAATTATTTCATTATTTCACAATCAGTAGTTATATTACTCGGTATACATATGTTCATGTCAGTCACCTTATCAAATTGAGTTGTATTTGAAGCAGTTAAAGGGGACTACATTGCTTACAACGGTAAAGCGTCTCACCTGTTTCAAAAACTCCCTATTCAGAAATTGCACTATATACATATATACACTTTTCCATAGAGTCAGCCATGCTGATGCATGGCGACTCAAAAATGGTGTTGAACAAAAGGACAAAACAAGAAAATGTACCAAAGAATAGAAAAGGAACATACTTTCAGAAAGGATTTGATCAAAGAAGAGCAGCTGACCTACAAAAGTGGTCCAATTCTGATTCAGCAAGATCACAAATGAAAAGAATGCAAAAGGATGTTTATGACAGCATTGTGAGGAAGAATACAAATTCAATTGTGCTTTTTTGTGGAGCTGTCGACAAAAAAGAACTAAACACCATGATTTTACATCCCGCACATGCAAGAGAGACAGCAATTGGAAAAGCCCTCAAACCTCGCAGTAGTGATACAAAACAATGTAACAACGAACTCAGTACGTACCGTATCTTCCATATGGGTAAGACGGCTGACATGTTCTTCGACAGTTACACTTCTCATCGTGTCTGGGATGCCGGATGTAATGGAAAATTGGAATTTGACTTAAGTTTCGAGAAACAATGGGGTTTCTGCTGGAAAGAGAGGTTCATGTGCACTAAATGCCAATTTATTAGCAAAGCTTACAAACTGTTTGAAGAAACAAACAGAGACAAGCGTGGAGCAAAAAATGCTGACAACATTTCTGTGGCTGCCGGATTGTTGGATACTAAGTGTGGCCCAAATGACTTAAGGTTTATTGTGACAAGTTTGAAAAATCCACCACCCTCATATGGTACAATGCAGAAACACAGTAATTATGCAGCTTCAAAAACAGAAGAAGTTGCAGAGGCTAGCTTCACCAGAGCACACAGCAAACAATAGATAACAATATTGCACTAGGTTTCAAACCAGACACATCTATTCTGGGGGGGCATTGATTCCCAATACAATAACAGCATGAAATCCGCAGGGGAGACAACTCCTAGTCAGCCAGCAACACAAGTCAGCACTACAATTTGTGAAAAGCAGACACAGTATCAAAAAATCATTGTCATGCAATTTAGTAGTAAATTGTGCACTAAAAATGATCACAATAAATGTGACGAGAAGAGTGTTGCCCAAAAAATATGCAGAATGATGACATAATCGGTAAAAACAACATTTCATTATATTACACATTAGCCTAACCACAATATGTGTTTGTTTAAATCACTCGCAAGTACTCACACACTACACTACACTGCATAGGATAGGATAGGATAGCATAGCATAGCATAGGATAGCATAGCATAGCATAGCATAGCATTAACAGCACAGCCAGCATTGCTATGCTATGTGCTATTCAGTGGTATATGCTATGATATGCTATGCTGTATGCTATGTAATGCTATGATGTGTGCTATGCTATGATGTGTGCTATGATGTGTGCAATGCTATGATATGATGTGTGCTATGCTATGCTGTGCTATATGATGTGGGCTATGCAATGAGATGATGTGTGCTGTGCTATGATGCATGCTGTGCTATGCTATGCTATGCTATGATGTGTGCTATGATATGATGTGTGCTATGCTATGATGTGTGCAATGCTATGCTATGCTATCTATGCTATGATGTGTGCTATGCTATAATGTGTGCAATGATATATGATGTGTGCTATGCTATGCTATGCTATGTTATGATGTGTGCTATGCTACGATGTGTGCAATGCTATGATATGATGTGTGCTATGCTATGCTATGCTATGCTATGATGTATGCTATGCTATGCTGTGCTATGCTATGTTATCACGTGTGCTATGATGTGTGCTATGCTATGATGTGTGCAATGCTATTATATAATGTGTGCTATGCTACGATGTGTGTGCTATGCTACGCTATGCTACGTTATGATGTGTGCTATGATGTGTGCTATGCTATAATGTGTGATATGCTGCTATGCTGTACTGTACTATGCTATGCTGCAATGATGTACTGTGCTATGTTTTGATGTTTGCTGTGCTGTGCTGTGATGTGCTATGATATTCTATGTTATGATGTGTGCTATGCTATGATGTGTGCTATCCTGTACGATGTACTGTGCTATGTTATGATGTTTGCTATGCTATGCTATGCTGTGCTGTGCTGTGCTATGCTATGTTATGCTAGAAAGTCGCATTTCTCTTCACCGGACATAAATTTGCTACCCAGAATCCTTTGCGATGTGTGTACCTATTAACAAGGCGGCACTAATAAATAGAACCGGAATTCTTTACAATTTTTTCTGATTTTTTCTGACTAAAGAACCCATCGATGTATTAATATAATCAACAGCAGAATAGTAAAATGTGTTACAAATAACGATTAATTAAAAATATAATTCTTATTTCCAGTATAAGAATTACGAATTGAATTTTATGTTCAGTCACTGCCAAGTAGGTAATAGGAACCGCCACATAACTATACATTATCCGGGCATTTGAAGTTTCCGTAAAATTTTCTGCTTCGATTTTTTTATAGTTATTGAATAATAATGCATTAAATTGACTGCAAAAGTGTACATTGATACTGAAGGTATATCGCGACGATGGCCCTTTATTTTCACACTGGGTAAAGCGGTGTGCGAATCAAAACGGATCACGGCGAATCGCGGTGATTGTGTCGCAGCAGTCAAAATTTATTGTCCCAGCGTTGAGTGGACTGTCCGCCGTTCGCTGGGACAAAATCGGTGTGTCCGCGGTGAGATAAAATCCCCGCGTTGAGTGTGATTAGTCGCAATCCGCATGGCAGCAACTGTACTTGAAAGCTATAATAAAACACCTAGCATAGCATACAGCATACAGCACAGCACAGCACAGCACAAAGCACACAGCACAGCACATTTTTAAAACATTTTTTTTTTATTATTAAAACAATTTCTGTTAAATTTACAGGCGATGAGTATAGAGAAGCCCACGCATGTATGTCAACAATTCTTCGCAGCAAGAACCCGGTTACGATAAGTAACATGGCAACAGACGGCGACAGTCATGCATTTTTGGGCGCATGAGATGCTCAACAACAACAGCTTGCTGATACTACGGAAATGGAAAGGACAGCCGATGTCATACACCTAACCAAATCAATCGGAAAAAGAAAGAAAAAAGCAAATTTTAGTAAAAAAATATTCCCAGCAAAAAACAAAAAAGACCGACAATACATACAGAATAGATTTTCTAAAGATATCGGTGACCGCGTACACATGGAGTACAAAAAATTGCATGCAGAAGTGGGCAGTAACATATATCTACTTAAAAGAAAAGCAAAATTATTGAAGACGGCAACTGTCAAATGCATTTCTGGAAAGTGTGGCGAAGCATGTCGTAAAAATTCATTTGTTTGTTCGGGATTCCCACCTTCAAATTGCTGGCAGCCTAGTTTTTTGCCAAATGCAAAGAAAAAGCTTGATATTAAAGGTTGAGACAGAACATTGCTAATGATGTGCCTCGATATCAGGCTCGGTACATTGGCAATTGAAACAAGAGGCCCAAGAACTGGCTGAAGATAAAGTTTATGCACAAGGGGCCATAACTCTTTCAAATATCGTTCAAATATCGTTCAACCAGAACATGGTGATGATATATGCAACTAGGCTTGGTAGTGATTGTCCCTGACAAGTTTCGTTGAAATCCAGCCAGAGGTTCAGGAGAACTAGTCTGCACAAAGTTAGTGTATTAAAACCTTTAAGGGGTCATAACTCTGCCAAAATTCATTCAACCATAACCTGCATTGATAGGTGCAACTAGGCTTGGTACTGATCATCCCCATCCAGATTTGTTGAAATCCAGCAAGGAGTTCAGAACAGACTAATCTGGACGAAGTTTCTCTATTAAAACCTTTAAAGGGCCATAACTCTGCCAAAAATCATTCAACCCGAATATGGCGATGATATGCACAATTAGGCTTGATACTGATCATCCTTGTCAAGTTTCGTTAAAATCCAGCCAGGGGTTCAGGAGAACTAGCCCGGAAAATGTTTGTTTATCAAAAACCTTTAAAGGGCCATAACTCCACCAAAAATCTGTTAACCGGAATGCGACAATGATATGCACAACTAAGCTTGGTGCTTATCATCCCTGTAAAGTTTCGCTGAAATGTGGGGAGACGTTCAGGAGAATAGTCCAGACAAAGTTTGTGTATTAAAACCTTTAAAGGACCATAACTCTGCCAAAAATCATTCAACCGGAACACGGCAAAGATTTGCACAACTAGACCTGGAACTGATCATCCCTAAAGTTTCGTTTAAATCCAGCCAGGGTTCAGGAGAACTAGTCAGAACAAAGTTTGTGTATTAAAAGGAACATAACTCCACCAAAATCATTCAACCGGAACACGGTGACGATATGTACAACTAGGCTTGGTACTGATCATCCCTGAACAATTTCAATGAAGTCTGGCCAAATGAATGCCCTTTCTTCTTAATGAGGACAAAATATAGTATATTTCAGAAAATCAAGGGCAATAACTACAGTGTAAATGTTCCAAACTACAGTGTAAATGGTCCAATCTGGCTGGTTTTCAAACTTGTCGGAGCTTTCATTGATAGTAACAATCAAGGGCCATAACTCCGCTGTTACTGGTCCAATATGGCTGGTTTTCGAACTCGTTCGAGCTTTTAACGACATTAACAATCTAATAAAGTTCAGTAAAGATCGGATGAAAAATGAAGGCCCTATCGTCTTAACGAGGCAAAATATAGCATTTTTAACTAAATCAAGAGCTATAACTCTGCTGTTGCTGGTCCGATCTGGCTGGTTTTCGAACTTTTTCAAGCTTTCAATGACATTAACAATCTAATAAAGTTTGGTAAAGATTGGATGAACAATGAAGCCCCCCTATCATCTTAACGAGGCAACTATTAACTAAATCAAGGGCCATAACTCCACTGTTACTAGTCTGATATGGCTGGATTTTGAACTTGTCCGAGTTTTCATTGATACTAACAATGTGGTAAAGTTTGGTAAAGATAGGATGAACAAGAGGCCCAAGAGGGCCTGAGGACGCTCTACTAGCTCTAGATAAAGTTTATGTATAAGGGGCCATAACTCTTTTAAATATCGTTCAACCAGAACATGGTGATGATATACGCAACTAGGCTTGGTAATTATTGTCCCTGACAAGTTTCGTTGAAATGCAGCCAGAGGTTCAGGAGAACTAGTCTGTACAAAGTTAGTGTATTAAAACCTTTAAGGGGTCATAACTCTGCCAAAATTCATTCAACCACAACACGGCAATAACAGGTGCAACTAGGCTTGGTACTGATCGTCCCCATCAAGATTCGTTGAAATCCAGCAAGGAATTCAGAAGAGACTAATCTGGACAATGTTTGGCTATTAAAACCTTTAAAGGGCCATAACCCTGCCAAAAATAATTCAACACGAATATGGCGATGATATGCACAACTAGGCTTGATACTGATCATCCTTGTCAAGTTTCGTTAAAATCCAGTCAGGGGTTCAGGAGAACTAGATCCGGAAATGTTTGTGTATCAAAAAACTTTAAAGGGCCATAACTCCACCAAAAATCTGTTAACCAGAATGCCACGATGATATGCACAACTATGCTTGCTGCTGATCATCCCTGTAAAGTTTTGTTGAAATGTGGGGAGGTGTTCAGGAGAACTAGTCCAGACAAAGTTTGTGTATTAAAACCTTTAAAGTGCCACAACTCTGCCAAAAGTCATTCAACCGAAACATGGCAATGACTTGCACAACTAGACCTGATACTGATCATCCTTGTCGAGTTTCGTTAAAATCCAGCCAGGGGTTCAGGAGAACTAGTCCAGACAAAGTTTGTGTATTAAAACCTTTAAAGGGACTCCACCAAAACATTCAACCAGGACACGGTGACGATATGTACAACTAGGCTTGGTACTGATCATCCTTGAAAAGTTTCACTGAAATCTGGCCAAATGAAGGCCCTTTCTTCTTAATGAGGCCAAAAGATAGCATATTTCAGAAAATCAAGGGCCATAACTACGGAGTAAATGGTCAAATCTGGCTGTTTTGAAACTTGTTGGAGCTTTCATTGATAGTAACAATCTGGTAAAGTTTGGTAAAGATCGGATAAAAAATGAAGGCCCTATCGTAGTATTAACGAGGCAAAATATAGCATATTTAACTAAATCATGGCCATAACTCCGCTTTTACTGGTCCTATCTGGTTGGTTTTCAAATTTGTCCGAGCTTTCATTTATATTAACAATCTGGTAAAGTTTGGTAAAGATCGGACGAAAAATCAAGACCCTATCGTAATATATCCTTTTTCAACTAAATCAAGGGCCATAACTCCACTGTTGCTGGTCCGATCTGGCTGGTTTTCGAACTTGTCCAAGCTTTCATTGATATTAACAATTTAATTATGTTTGGTAAAGATCGGATGAAAAATGAAGACCCTATCGTCTTAACGATACAAAATATAGCCTTTTTAACTAAATCAAGGACCATAACTCCGCTGTTACTGGTCCGACCTGGCTGGTTTTCGAACATGTGTCAGCTTTCATTGATATTAACAATCTGCTAAAGTTTAGTAAAGATCGGATGAAAAATAGTTTGGTAAAGATCGGATGGAAAATGAAGGCTCTTGGCCAATAGAGCTAAAAATCATCATCTCCAAAAAGTAGGTCAAGGTCATAGGTGAAATCCAGGCATTTTTGGATGCATTACCCAAGACACAACTATGTCAAAACAGAATATGTTTTCTTCCAATGATTAAGCTATAAATTAGGTTTAAAACATCTAGTGCATAATTATAGTTCATGAGAAAGTGATGTAAATGTAACAATTAATGTTATCTGCCCTTTGCTTAGATGGTGAACAAAACATATGACGTCATGAAATGGTGGGTAGTGCAAGCAAAAAATCGATCTGAGTATTTTATGATATTTCAAACTAAAAACTGGATTATATGTCAAATCTTCGTGAGAAAATGGAGAATAAATGTTTTGTGATTGTAGTATACGCATCGATGTGAGTGTGATTTAAGAATTTATTGGATTATTTGACAGAATTTGGATATTCCTTTGTGATCGTAGTCGTGTGCATTCAAAATGGCGGCCGGATTTTCGTTGAACAATGGAAATATGTTTTCCGCATTGTGTGGTAACGGACATGAATTACAAAGTGATGACGAATTTGAGCTGTTCAACAAACGCAAAAGGCGCAACACTAGCGGTAAATGTATTCCTACTTCAAACACTCCGCAATCTTCCGACAGTACATTGTCTCTCATATTGGATGAACTGAAAACAATCAAAACGGGTCAAGCAGCTACCCAAGAGCTTGTAGCATTGTCGCATGGTTATCTTAAATCTGCCTGCAGTAAAATTAACCAGGTAACTGCTGTAACCAATCATCAAACTAAAGTATTACGGCTGCTAGCGTATAAATCGATTGACTTAGAGGCTAGAAGTAGGCGAAATAATCTCATTTTTCGAGGTTTATTTGAAATGCATAATGAAAACTGCTCAGACATCATACGAGATTTCATTGAACATCGCCTTGGTATTGATCAGCATGACATCTATATAGCAAGAGCACATAGGCTAGGGCCATGGCGTCAAGGTTTTCGTAAACGCCCTATTATAGTGAACCTCAGAGATTTTGGCGACCTTGAAATGATCTTGCACAAAGCATACATGCTGAAAGGTTCCCAGTACTCTATTGATCGTGATCTACCTAAGGAGATTAGTGAGGCCAGAAAACGTATTTCGAATATCCAGCAAATACCTCCCTCAGTTTCAACAAACAATACAGGGGTCGTGCCTGTGAATAGAAACGAGAAATCGGCTGCAAATATTCCGCAAACACAGCCGTCTATTTTCAGATCAAATGCCCCTGTGAATGTCCCCACGGCTAAAACCAAAACCAAAATGCAGACTACTACAAACTCGACAGATGCAGTGTCTCATGGACGTGTGTCAAGGTCAGCTACGAGGAGCACGTGGGATCAGAGGTGAACGCAGTCAGTAGTTACGGATTACCGTAAACGGTTAAATAACAGTCGTGATCGGAGGTCAGCTCAATTTGTTAACAATAGGGATTTGGTGAATGCAGACAAATCCAACGAGAATAACGGCGTAAATGACAGTCAAGACTAGGACATACAGGAGGAGGTGAACATTAGGGTATGTTTATTAAACATACAAGGTGTAATAACCAAACGTTCAAATAAACTAAAAAGTTCTGAACTGGTCTCTATTTTTGAAAATAATGATATTGTTTTACTTACGGAATCATGGTCAAATGAAATACAGGACTTAAATATGCACAATTTTGAATGTTTTTGTTTACATAGAACGAAGAAAAAGCGAAATGCCAAACGTGATTCAGGTTGCATTGTTATTTATGTTCGAAGTGAGTTTGTCACAGAAGACACTTTATTTTTTAAAAGCGAAGATGACATATTATGGATTAAATTAAATCACTGTAAACTGAAACTTGAATATGATTTATTTGTAGGTTTGTGTTATGTTTTGCCCGAAGGCAGTTGTAGGCAGTCGGTTGTTGAACGAAATATTTTCGATCGTTTATTAGATTCTCTTACAGAAATTCATAATTATACAAACGGACAGTGTTATATATTGTTGAATGGCGATTTTAACAGCCGAACTTCAGACCATGCTGATTTTGTAACTTATGACTCAGATGTACATGCGCAGTTATTACCTGATGATTATATTGTTGATGACTTTCAGCCAAGGTATTCTCAGGATAAAGGTCACCAAAATAGTAATGGTAATTTTTTGATTGATTTTTGTAAACAAATAGGTCTGAGGATTTTAAATGGCCGAGTAGGTAGTGACGCTGGCATTGGGAAATATACTTATATTAATACCAGAGGAAGTAGTTTAATAGATTACGTATTAGGTTCAGATGATATCTTCTGTAAAGTTATCAGTTTCGACGTTGGCGATCCAAACATTTTATCTGACCATTGTCATATAAGTTATGTGTTACAGTATAAATCAATGTCAGACGTTTCAGAAACAAACATATTGAAAGATAGCGATAAACAATAAGATACTGTTGATTTTAAATATACATGGAATAATCAGTTAAAGGACGAGTTTATAGCGTCTCTTAGTTCAGATAACACAACAACGGTCATGTGTTTGAAAAATATATAAAACAATATTCATAATACGTAAAATAGAAATGTAAAATAAAATAAAATACAAATATTTACAAAGCAATGTCTATGGAATGTGAATTTTAATCTCACGTGGGCTTACTCATATTTTGTATTACATAGTGAAAGACTGTGTGTATAAAGTAAATGATTTAATGATATGAAAATATTTATACCATCTTCTCCATATGTACATTTGTTTATGTTGTTTCATTTAGTATTACCTGTCATTATTTTATGTTAACTATTTGTTTCCTCTCACAGGCCTTAAGGCCTATTGGAATTTTGAATAAAACATATATACATCCACATTTGCTTTGTAATGTTACAATGTACCACTCAAGATACAACTATAAGCAAAGTTTGAAAGGTCTTAGTGCATACAGTTTGTAGAAAAGTGACCTAAATGCCAAAGTTGAAGGTAAAAACTATAAGGTTATCTGCCCTTTGCTTGAAGGGTCAAGGTCACTTCCACATTTGCTTTGGTCACGTTGCGATGTACCACACAAGATACAACTATAAGCAAAGTTTGAAAAGTCTAGTACATACAATTTGTGAAAAAGTGACCTAAACGCAAAAGTTGAACCTAAAAGTTATTAAGTTATCTGCCATTTGCTTTGACGATCAAGGTCACTTCCACATTTCCTTTGTCACGTTGCGATGTACCACCCAAGATACAACTATAAGCAAAGTTTGAAAGGTCTAGTGCATACAGTTTGTGAAAAAATGACCTAAACGCAAAAGTTGCTTTGCTATGTGCTATTCAGTGGTATATGCTATGATATGCTATGCTGTATGCTATGCTATGATGTGTGCTATGCTATGATGTGTGCTATGATGTGTGCAATGCTATGATATGATGTGTGCTATGCTATGCTATATGATGTGTGCTATGCTATGGTATGATGTGTGCTATGCTATGATGTGTGCTATGTTATGCTATGCTATGCTATGATGTGTGCAATGCTATGATATGATGTGTGCTTATGCTATGATATGATGTGTGCTATGCTATGATGAGTGCAATGATATGATATGATGTGTGCTATGCTATGCTATGATGTGTGCTATGCTATGATGTGTGCAATGGTATGATATGATGTGTGCTATGCTTTGCTACGATGTGTGCTATGCTATGATGTGTGCTATGCTATGATGTGTGCAATGCTATGATATGAGGTGTGCTATGCTATGCTATGCTGTGCTATGATGTATGCTATGCTATGATGTGTGCAATGATATGATGATGTGTGCTATGCTATGCTACGATGTGTGCTATGCTATGATGTGTGCTATGCTATGATGTGTGCAATGCTATGATATGATGTGTGCTATGCTATGCTATGCTGTGCTATGATGTATGCTATGCTATGCTATGCTATGCTACGATGTGTGCTATGCTATGATGTGTGCTATGCTATAATGTGTGCAATGCTATGATATGAGGTGTTCTATGCTATGCTATGCTGTGCTATGATGTATGCTATGCTATGCTATGATGTGTTATGATGTGTGCTTTGCTATGATGTGTGCAATGCTATGATATAATGTGTGCTATGCTACGATGTGTGTGCTATGCTATGTTATGATGTGTGCTATGATGTGTGCTATGCTATAATGTGTGCTATGCTGTACTGTGCTATGCTATGCTGCAATGATGTACTTTGCTATGATATGATGTTTGCTATGCTATGCTTAGCTGTGCTGTGCTATGCTATGTTATGATGTGTGTTATGATGTGTGTTATGATGCGTGCTATGCTATGATGTGTGCTATGCTGTACGATGTACTGTGCTATGTTATGATGTATGCTATTCTATGCTATGCTGTGATGTGCTGTGCTGTGCTGTGCTGTGCTGTGCTGTGCTGTGCTGTGCTATGCTATGCTTTGCAATGTTATACTAGAAAGTCGCATTTTTCTTCACCGGACATAAATTGGCTACCCAGAATCCTTTGCGATGTGTGTACCTATTAACAAGGCGGCACTAATAAATAGAACCGGAATTCTTTATAATTTTTTCAGATTTTTTCTGACTAAAGAACCCATCGATGTATTAATATAATCAAGAGCAGAATAGTAAAATGTGTTACAAATAACGATTAACTAAAAATATAATTCTAATTTCCAGTATAAGAATTACGAATTGAATTTTATGTTCAGTCACCGCGAAGTAGGTAATAGGAACCGCCACATTTAACTATACATTATCCAGGCATTTGAAGTTTCCGTAAAATTGTCTTCTGCTTCGATTTTTTATAGTTATTGAATAATAATGCAATAAATTGACTGCAAAAGAGTACATTGATACTGAAGGTAAATCGCGGCGATGGCCTGCAATTTCACACCTGGTAAAGCGGTGTGCGAATCAAAACGGATCACGGCGAATCGCGGTGATTGTGTCGCGGCGGTCAAAAGTTATTGTCCCCGCGTTGAGTGGACTGTCAGCCGTTCGCGGGGACAAAATCAGTGTGTCCGCGGTGAGATAAAATCCCCGCGTTGAGTGTGATTAGTCGTAATCCGCGTGGTAGCAACCGTACTTGAAAGCTATAATAAAACACCTAGCATAGCATACAGCGTACAGCATACAGCGTACAGCACAGCACAGCACAGCACAGCACATTTTTAAAACATTTCTTTTTTTTTATTAAAACAATTTCTGTTAAATTTACAGGCGATGAGTATAGAGAAGCCCACGCATGTATGTCAACACAAGAACCCGTTACGATAAGTAACATGGCAACAGACGGCGACAGTCATGCATTTTTGGGCGCACGAGATGCTCAACAACAACAGCGTGCTAATACTACGGAAATAGAAAGGTCAGCCGATGTTATACACCTAACCAAATCAATGAAAAAAATATTAAACAAGAGGTCAATGACCTTAAAGCTCTACTGATTGATTTTGATTTCAGGAAGTGGTCACTACAAACTTGTTTTTTAAAAATCTATTTTTAGCCGAGGCGGCCATCTTGAATTTCCGGTCGTCCTGAAATTTTGCTAGGATCAATAAGACATTAAGAGCAACATTCCTGTGAAGTTTCATGAAAATCATCAAGTAGTTTCAGAGAAGTAGTCGCTATAAGTTTTCATTATATAACTCTATGTAAACAAAGATGGCCGCTGATAGCCATGTTCAACATTGAATCAAAATAATGTTCGACTAGGATAACCATCATGTCATGCTGATCATTTTAGAAAAAGTCCCATATCGATATCTCTTATAGTTTTCAAGAAGTAGTCGATACAAACTTATTTTTTAAAAATCTATTTTTAGCCATGACGGCCATCTTGAATTTTTGGCCAACCTGAAATTTTGCTAGGATCAATAAGACATTATGAGCAACATTCCTGTGAAGTTTTATGAAAATCCGTCAAGTAGTTTCAGAGGAGTAGTCGCTACAAGTTTTCATTATATAACTCTATGTAAACAAAGATGGCCACTGGCATCCATGTTTAACGTCGAATCAAAATAATGTTCGACTCGGATAACCATCATGTCATGCTGATCATTTTAGAAAAAGTCCCATATCAATATCACTTACAGTTTTCAAGAAGTAGTCGCTACAAACTTATTTTTTTTAAATCTATTTTTAGCTGTGGCGGCCATCTTGAATTTCTGGCCAATCTAAAATTTTGCTAGGATCAATTAGACATCAAGAGCAACATTCCTGTGAGGTTTCATGAAAATCCGTCAAGTAGTTTCAGAGAAGTAGTCGCTACAACTATTCATTATATAACTCTATGTAAACAAAGATGGCCGCTGACAGCCATGCTTAACATCGAATCAAAACTATTTTTGACAAGGACAAACATCATGTCATGCTGATCATTTTAGAAAAAGTCCCATATCAATATCACTTAAAGTTTTTAAGAAGTAGTCGCTACAAACTTGTATTTTGATAACCTATTTTTAGTCATGGCGGCGATCTTGAATTTCCGGCCAACCTGAAATTTTCCTAGGATCAATAAGACAACAAGAGCAACATTCCTGTGAAGTTTCATGAAATTCCGTCAAGTAGTTTCAGAGAAGCAGTCGCTACAAGTTTTCATTATATAACTCTATGTAAACAAAGATGGCCACTGGCAGCCATGTTTAACGTCGAATCAAAAAAATGTTTGACTCGGATAACCATCATGTCATGCTGACCATTTTAGAAAAAGTCCCATATCAATATCTCTTACAGTTTTTAAGAAGTAGTTGCTACAAACTTATTTTTTAAAAATCTATTTTTAGCCGTGGCGGCCATCTTGAATTTCCGGCCGACCTGAAATTTTGCTAGGATCAATTAGACATCAAGAGCAACATTCCGGTAAAGTTTCATGAAAATCCGCCAATTAGTTTCAGAGGAGTAGTCGCTACAAGTTTTTACTATATAACTCTATGTAAACAAAGATGGCCAGTGGCAGCCATGTTTAACGTCGAATCAAAACGATTTTTGACAAGGACCAACATCATGTCATGCTGATCATTTTAGAAAAAGTCCCATATCAATATCACTTATAGTTCTCAAGCAGTAGTCGCTACAATCTTGTATTTTAAAAATCTATTTTTAGCTTTGGCGGCCATCTTGGATTTCACATCAACATGAATTTTTGCTAGGATCAACTAGACTTCATGGGCAACATTTCTGTAAAGTTTCATGAATATCCATCCAGTACTTTCAGAGGAGTAGTCACTACAATTAAAAGTTTACGGACAGACGGATGGACGGACGGACGGACGACGGATGCCGCACCACGGCATAAGCTCTGCTGATCTTTGTCAGTCAAGCTAACAAGCGAATTTAAGTAAAAAAATGTTCCCAGCGAAAAACAACAAGAGCTGTCGGAGAATAGCGCAGCTCGACTATTCGATTTTTCAGAGAATAATAAATTGATAGCAGGGCTTCTAAAATCGCCGGTTTATCGGTTCCAAGACCGAAATCTGTTTCTCCGGATCGTTTTTCTTTTCAAAAATCTCTGTTTAAATAGGTCCCAGATATTTTATCTATCGGTCGTTAAAAAATCTACAATTGCCCTTCACACTCCTTCTAATATCCTAAAATATGCCTTGCGGCAATATTCTTTGATCCATAACACGATTGTTTATCACTCGCTATGCGAAAGTAGGTCAATTTGGTCATTTTGGACTAAACCATTACCGATAGTAGGGAGTTTTCCGGAAGAGTCTATTGCCAGGTAGCATGCCTTTGATGTGTGATCAATGAAAGTATATCAAGCGTTCTGTCGGTTCACTGAAGCGAGTGTTACCGTCTGTAATTTCTTTGATATACCGTTAGTCGTAAGGTGTTAGCCTGTTTGCTTGTGTCGGTTTGTTTTTTAAGTGGCCAAAGCTGGGACTGAAATTTGTTTGCATCATTAAAAAAAATTAAAATACCGAGATGTGTTAATTGTTTGTTTGATTTTTTTTTTACAATAACTTTAAGTATAATATTAATGACATTAATTAAGGAAAGTGATCAAACCTGACACAGTTTTTTTTTTAAGTCGGACCGAAATTGTTTGCGTTAGTCGTAACATTTGGTATTGATTAAGCTAATTGATGAAAAACGATATTACTCAAATTTATGTAAAATCGTATATAATCCACTAGTCCGCGCATGTTAGTCCGCGTTTTATACCTACCCGGTTTAATAGACACTTCCGGTTTAATTCCTCAAATGATCAACAATTTTAATATTGAGTGAAAATTATTCATTCAGTAAAGCGAAGACATGATGTCAGTCATTAAAATGTAAAATTGTGATAAAGTATGTCATAAATAATACAAATATAATACAAACATACATTTTAAATAGTTCTCTATATCAATGACTTAACGGAAAAAATGTATGGTACAGCTGACATGGTGGGTGGGGTACGGTGATTCTAGTGATTTTTTCAAAATAAGTGTGATTCTTACGGCAGTAAAAAAACCTGGACCGATTTGCATTTTAAAATTTTAGAAGCCCCGATTTATAGCTAGTACATACCATCAGAAAACAAGGCTACAACAATGTGGGGTGGGGTTAAGAGCACAACATAACTATGTGTAAGTATTGACCAAAACTACACAGAAATAATTATGTAAAAAAAATAGATAAAAATAGAAAATTCGACTTTTGAGTGGGGTACAGGATGGGGATCGGGAGAGAGGGGTGGATGGTGGGGAGAGTAAGGGTAGTGAGGGCAACATAAATGTGTAAGAAGCTATGTAAGAATTCACCAAAACAACACAAAACAAGAGGTCAATGACCTTGAAGCTCTACTGATTGATTTTGATTTCAGGAAGTAGTCTCTACAGACTTGTTTTTTAAAAATCTATTTTTAACCGTGGCGGCCATCTACAATTTCCGACCGACCTGAAATTTTGCTAGGATCAATAAGACATTAAGAGCATCATTCCTGTGAAGTTTCATCAAAATCCGTCAAGTAGTTAAAGAGGAGTAGTCGCTACAAGTTTTCATTATATAACGCCATGTAAACAAAGATGGCCGCTGGCAGCCATGTTTAACGTCAAATAAAAACGATTTTCGACAAGGACCAACATCATGTCATACTGATCATTTTAGAAAAAGTCCATATCAATATCTCTTACAGTTTTGAAGAAGTAGTCGCTACAAACTTATTTATTTTAAATCTATTTTTAGCTGTGGCGGCCATCTTGAATTTCCAGTCGACCTGAAATGTTTCTAGGATCAACTAGACGTCAAGAGCAACATTCCTGTGAAGTTTCATGAACATCCATCTAGTAGTTTCAGAGGAGTAGTTGCTAAAAGTTTTTACTATATAACTCTATGAAACCAAAGATGGCCACTGGTGGCAATGTTTAACGTCGAATCAAAATAATTTTCCACAAGGATCAACATCATGTCATGCTGATCATTTTAGAAAAAGTCCCATATCAATATCACTTATAGTTTTCAAGAAGTAGTCGCTACAAACTTATTTTTTAAAAATCTATTTTTAGCTGTGACGGCCATCTTGAATTTCTGGCAGATCTGAAATTTCGCTAGGATCAATTAGACATCAAGAGGAACGTTCCTGTAAAGTTTCATGAAAATCCGCCAAGTAGTTTCAGAGAAGTAGTCGCTACAAGTTTTTACTATATAACTCTATGTAAACAAAGATGGCCAGTGGCAGCCATGTTTAACGTCGAATCAAAACGATTTTTGACAAGGACCAATATCATGTCATGCTGATCATTTTAGAAAGAGTCCCATATCAATATCACTTATAGTTCTCAAGAAGTAGTCGCTACAATCTTGTATTTTAAAAATCTATTTTTAGCTTTGGCGGCCATCTTGGATTTCACATCAACATGAATTTTTGCTAGGATCAACTAGACTTCATGGGCAACATTTCTGTAAAGTTTCATGAATATCCATCCAGTTCTTTCAGAGGAGTAGTCGCTACAAATAAAAGTTTACGGACAGACAGACAGACGGACGGACGGACAGACAGACGGATGGACGACAGACGCCGCACCACGGCATAAGCTAACAAGAGGTCAATGACCTTGAAGCTCTACTGATTGATTTTGATTTCAGGAAGTAGTCGCTACAGACTTGTTTTTTGACAAATTATTTTTAGCCGTGGCGGCCATTTTGAATTTCCGGCCGACCTGAAATTATGCTAGGATCAATTAGACATCAAGAGCAACATTCCTGTGAAGTTTCATGAAAATCCGTCAAGTAGTTTCACAGAAATAGTCGCTACAAGTTTTCATTATATAACTCTATGTAAACAAAGATGGCCGCTGACAGCCATGTTTAACGTCGAATCAAAATAATGTTTGACTCTGATAACCATCATGTCATGCTGATCATTTTACAAAAAGTCCAATATCAATATCACTTATAGTTTTCAAGTAGTAGTCGCTACAAACTTGTATTTTGAAAATCTATTTTTAGCCATGGCAGTCATCTTGAATTTCTGGGCGACCTGAAATTTTGCTAGGATCAATTAGACATCAAGAGCAACATTCCTGTGAAGTTTCATGAAAATCTGTCAAGTAGTTTCAAAGGAGTAGTCGCTACAAGTTTTTACTATATAACTGTATGTAAACAAACATGGCCGCTGGCAGCCATGTTTAACGTTGAATCAAAACGATTTTTGACAAGGACCAACATCATGTCATGCTAATCATTTTAGAAAAAGTCCCATATCAATATCACTTATAGTTTTCAAGAAGTAGTTGCTACAAACTTGTATTTTGAAAATTTATTTTTAGCCGTGGCGGCCATCTTGAATTTCCGGCCGACCTGAAATTTTGCTAGGATCAATTAGACATCAAGAGCAACATTCCTGTGTAGTTTCATGAAAATCCGTCAAGTAGTTTCAGAGGAGTAGTCGCTACAAGTTTTCATTATATAACTCTATGTAAACAAAGATGGCCGCTGGCAGCCATGTTTAACGTCGAATCAAAACAATTTTCGACAAGGACTAACATCATGTCATGCTGATCATTTTAGAAAAAGTCCCATATCAATATCACTTATAGTTTTCATGCAGAAGTCGCTACAAACTTGTTTTTTAAAAACCAATTTTTAGATCTGGCGGCCATCTTGGATTTCACATCAACATGAATTTTTGCTAGGATCAACTAGACTTCATGGGCAACATTTCTGTAAATTTTCATGAAAATCCAAACAGTAGTTTCAGAGGAGTAGTCGCTACAAAAAAAAGTTTACGGACAGACAGACGGACGGACGGACGGACAGACGGACGACGGACGCCGCACCACGGCATAAGCTCTGCTGATCTCTGATCAGTAGAGCTAAGAGATCAGTAGAGCTAAAAACAAACAAAAAACCCGAGTTTAGAGTGTGTGTGTGTGGGGGGGGTAGTTTTTGGTGTTTGGGAGGTGGGTAGAGGTGGGTGGAGGTGCTATGCTAAGCTATGATGTGTGCTATGCTATGATGTGTGCTATGATGTGTGCAATGCTATGATATGATGTGTGCTATGTTATGATGTGTGCCATGCTATGATATGATGTATGCTATGTTATGATGTGTCCTATGCTATGCTATGCTATGATGTGTGCTATGATGTGTGCTAAAACTGTGTGGGGCCAAATGTGACCAATGAGTCACCATTTGAACAAACTTGGTAGAAGACTATAAGCTTATAGCAAATGCAAAATATTAAACCTCTGTCTCTTGCAGTTCCAGAGAAGATTTTTTTCAGTTTTTCCATATACAAGCATTTATGTATAACTGTGACCTCCAGGGCGGGGCCAGATGTGACCACAGGGTCACCATTTGAACAAAATTGGTAAAGGATCATAAGCTTATAGCAACAGCAAAATATTAATCGCTGGCTCTTGCAGTTTTAGGGAAGAAGTTTTTTTAAGTTTTTCCCTATATATGTCTATGTAAAACATGTGACCCTTGGGGCGGGGCCAAATGTGATCCTAGGGTCACCATTTGAACAAACTTGGTAAAGGACCATAAGCTTATAATAAATGTAAAATATCAAACCTCTGGCTCTTGTAGATTCCGAGAAGAAGATTTTAAAAAAAAATCCTATATAAGTCTATGTAAAACTGTGACCCTCGGGACGGGGACAAATTTGACCCCAGGGTCACCATTTGAACAAATTTAGTAGAGGACCATGAGCTGATGCTACATGTAATACTTGAGAGCTCTGTGCCATGTCGTTCCAGAGAAGAAGATTTTTTTCAGTTTTTCCCTATACAAGCCTATGTAAAACTGTGACCCCCGGGGTGGGGCCAAATGTGACCCCTGGGTCACCATTTGAACAAACTTGGTAGAGGACCACAAGCTTATAGCAAATGCAAAATATTACACCTCTGGCTCTTGCAGTTTCAGAGAAGATTTTTTTTTAAGTTTTCCCCTAAACATGTCTATGAAAAACATGTGACCCTTGGGGCGGGGCCAAATGTGACCCGAAGGTCACAATTTAAACAAACTTGGTAAAGGACCATAAGCGTATAGTAAATGCAAAATATCAAACCTCTGGCTGTTGTAGTTTCCGAGAAGAAGATTTTTAAAAAAAAAATCCTATATAAGTCTATGTATAACTGTGACCCCCGGAGCGGGGACAAATTTGACCCCAGGGTCACCATTTGAACACACATATTAGAGGACCATAAGCTGATGCTACATCTAATACATTAGAGGTCTGTGCCATGTGGTTTCAGAGAAGAAGATTTTTTAAAGTTTTTTCCTATATGTCTATATGAAAAACATGCAAAACCTCAATATACAAATTCTGGACCCCCGGGACACAAGCATTTTTGACCCTGGGGACTTTATTTGAACAAAACTAATAGCCTAGGCATTGGCGATCATTTTAAAAGAAAAACTGTTGAAATCTGTCCAGCGGTTCTGGAGAAGAAGATTTTTTAAGGTTTCGACCATATATGGTAATGGCAGCCATCTTGGACGTAGCGCTGACCTAATTTTAACAAATCTAAAAAGCATTCATCTAAGGATCATCCATGTGAAGTTTGGTCAAAATTAGCCAAGCGGTTTCTGAGGAGGTCGTTTGAAGAAAAGTTAACGGACGACGGACAGAAAACAGACGGACGACGGACAACAGACAACACACCATCCCATAAGCTCTGCTGGCCGTTGGCCAGTAGAGCTAAAAATCATTGTCATGCAATTTAGTAGTAAATTGTGCACTAAAAGTGATCACAATAAATGTGACGAGAAGAGTGGTTGCCCGAAAAATCTGCAGAATGATGACATAATCGGTAAAAACAACATTTCATTACATTACACATTAGCCTAACCACAATATGTCTTTGTTTAAATCACTCGCGCAAGTACTCACACACTACACTACACTACACTACACTACACTACACTGCATAGGATAGCATAGCATAGGATAGCATAGCATAGCAATAACAACATAGCCAGCATTGCTATGCTATGTGCTATTCAGTGGTATATGCTATGATATGCTATGCTGTATGCTATGCTATGATGTGTGCTATGCTATGATGTGTGCTATGATGTGTGCAATGCTATGATATGATGTGTGCTATGCTATGCTATATGATGTGTGCTATGCTATGATATGATGTGTGCTATGCTATGACAGTGTTCCCACTGACTTTTTCATTTGGGGGTACATGTACCCCTTACTATTAAATTTTGGGGGTACACTCCAAATTTAGGGGGTACATTATGAATTTTTAAGATTTTTAAACCTTTCAACATACTTTATTTGCTACTTAAGGCACTTCAATACACAGCACAGTGTAATATTCAAGTTGAAAACATTTTTTTTTATTTTTTTTTATTTTTTTTTCTGTGCGTGCATGCACGTTCGAGGACAGTTTTCTGTGCGTGATTTTTTGTTTTCATGCGTGATTCACGCACATATGTGCGTGAATGGGAACACTGTATGATGTGTGCTATGTTATGCTATGCTATGCTATGATGTGTTATGATGTGTGCAATGCTATGATATGATGTGTGCTATGCTATGATGTGTGCAATGCTATGATATGATGTGTGCTATGCTATGCTGTGCTATGATGTATGCTATGCTATGCTATGTTATGATGTGTGTTATGATGTGTGCTATGCTATGATGTGCGCAATGCTATGATATAATGTGTGCTATGCTACGATGTGTGTGCTATGCTATGTTATGATGTGTGCTATGATGTGTGCTATGCTATAATGTGTGCTATGCTGTACTGTGCTATGCTATGCTGCAATGATGTAATTTGCTATGTTATGATGTTTGCTATGCTATGCTGTGCTGTGCTGTGCTATGCTATGCTATTTTATGATGTGTGTCATGATGTGTGCTATGCTATGATGTGTGCTATGCTGTACGATGTACTGTGCTATGTTATGATGTATGCTATGCTATGCTGTGCTGTGCTATGCTATGCTATGCTATGTTATGCTAGAAAGTCGCATTTCTCTTCACCGGACATAAATTGGCTACCCAGAATCCTTTGCGATGTGTGTACCTATTAACAAGGCGGCACTAATAAATAGAACCGGAATTCTTTACAATTTTTTCGGATTTTTTCTGACTAAAGAACCCATCGATGTATTAATATAATCAACAGCAGAATAGTAAAATCTGTTACAAAAAACAATTAATTAAAAATATAATTCTAATTTCCAGTATCAGAATTACGAATTGAATTTTATGTTCAGTCACCGCGAAGTAGGTAATAGGAACCGCCACATAACTATACCTTATCAGGGCATTTGAAGTTTCCGTAAAATTGTCTTCTGCTTCGATTTTTTAACAGTTATTGAATAATAATGCATTAAATTGACTGCAAAAGTGTACATTGATACTGAAGGTAAATTGCGGCGATGGCCTGCGATTTCACACCGGGTAAAGCAGTGTGCGAATCAAAACGGATCAAGGCGATTCGCTGTGATTGTGTCGCGGCGGTCAAAAGTTATTGTCCCCGCGTTGAGTGGACTGTCCGCCGTTCGCGTGGACAAAATCAGTGTGTCCGCGGTGAGATAAAATCCCCGCGTTGAGTGTGATTAGTCGTAATCCGCGTGGTTGCAACTGTACTTGAAAGCTATATTAAAACACCTAGCATAGCACACAGCACAGCACATTTTTAAAACATTTTTTTTTTATTATTAAAACAATTTCTGTTAAATTTACAGGCAATGAGTATAGAGAAGCCCACGCATGTATGTCAACACAAGAACCCGTTACGATAAGTAACATGGCAACAGACGGCGACAGTCATGCATATTTGGGCGCACAAGATGCTCAACAACAACAGCGTGCTGATACTACGGAAATAGAAAGGTCAGCCGATGTTATACACCTAACCAAATCAATGAAAAACAAAATTAAAAAAGCAAATTTTAGTAAAACAAGAAATCCGTGGATTCACATGTCTCGCCTAACGGGGGGCTGGACTTAAAGGGACACACGGCAATCTGGAAATTTTTTATAACTCACGGCGTCCCGCTAGTTTTTCTGGATAACTAACATTTGATCAATCATTAATATTAATTATAAGAATAGTAATAAGCAAATTGTATTTGCATATTATTCAATTTTGATATTATTGCAACAATAATATATTAAAACTTATAGTAGAATAAGACAAAAAAGTGAATACTTAAAAACTTTATTGATTTAAATGTAACCCGGTTAAAAATAAACATGATCCTGGATATATAAACTGAGACACCCATTTCAAACACTTCAAGATTGCCGTGTGTCCCTTTAAAAATAAAAAGGTCAACGATGCTTAAATGAAAGTTTATAAACATTTTAGTAACTAAAAACAATGGAGTTTGCCGTTTGCGGAGATGACATTTAAGTGCATTTGTTTAAAAACAAAATGCCATTCTATTAAAAACAAGAGGCCCAAGAGGGCCTGTGGATGCTCTACTGGCTAAAACGGCTCTTATATCAAGGGTTGTCAACATAAAATTCCCATCAGTAGTTTTTTTAAAACATTGCAAAACAACAGGAATAGGATGGCCTTAGATCGCTCACCTCGTAATCATGGGCAATAAGTCTACTGTTTCTAGTCTGGCATGGGTATTTTTTAATTTGTCCCACTTTCTTTTATGAATGAAATTTCATAAATATGGGGTGAGGGGGTTATATTAACATTCTAAACAAATATGGTAAAGATCAGATAAAAAATGAAGTAACTACAGACAAAGGAAAACACAATATATCATATTTCAACAAATCAAGGGCCATAACCTGTCGTTACTATCAATATATAGCTAGTTTTCGAAATTGTAAAAAGATTTGATTGATATACCGCGCTTTGCACAACTAGACATCATATTGAGACTTCCTGCCAAATTTTGTAGAAATCCAACAAACCATTTAGGAGGAGAAGCGAAGCGCCGACAAGAAATTTAAAGTAAAAATGTCAAAGTGCCATAACTCCGTCATAAATCAGCGAACTGGAACAAAACCGCGACATGCACAACTAGACATCTTACCGATGCTTCCTGCCAAGTTTTGTCGAAATCCAAAAAATTCAGTGTAAAAATTCATTTGTTTGTTCGGGATTACCACCTTTAAATTGCTGCCAGCCTAGTTTTTTGCCAAATGCAAAGAAAAAGCTTGAAATTAAAGGTTCAGACAGAACATTGCTAATGATGTGCCTCGATATCAGGCTCGGTAAAGTGGCAATTGAAAAAACTCGATTTCATGCAGATACCAACAAGCTGGAGGCATCTCATCGGGGATATAATGTCTCGAGTCCAAAGGATGTCACTTTTCGACGAAATGCAAAAGGTCGCAAACTAAGCGCAGCCGCCCGATTGAATGATGGTCGTGCAAATTTAGCACTAGAAAAAGCAGCTGCAGTTGGCGCACCACACCGAGAAAACACGAAGGTTTTGCGCACTTTAAAACAATTGCAGGACAAATTGAGAAAAAATCACACAAATACAAAACAAGACGGTACCAAACAAAATTAGAAAAATTCAAAGCATAATAATGACAAAAAGCGCCAGGGTTTAATAACCTACGCGACCGATGTTCTAGATTAGATAAATATGGGATGTGTCTTTGAATTACATACATTATTTTATGCATTTTCAGTCATAGCAGTTGAAGTAGGTGGGTGGGGTACACTTTTAACATTGATAATACTGGAGATAAGCAATTTTAATCAAAACACCAACCTTTAACTGTAGCAGGCAATCTTGGTACTGGCCATGATGTACACTGGTCTTCGGAATACTGTAGGTACATAGTTTTCTCTCTAAATTAATGGAATGGGGTTCCAAACTCAGATGATCGGGTCGCAAACATAGGCTGTTGTGGCAGAGATGACTTACATCCATGTTTCGTGGAATGTTAGATACTTGATGTACACACTTGTACATTGCTCTATGAGCTGTGATGTTTAACTGTGTATATCCACCACTTCCATCATACTGACGCATGCTCTGTCGTCCATATTGTAATCCAGAACGGGGTTTTGACAGTCCATATTCAACATTGTAAAGAATGCAATCGTATTCCTCACTGAATAGTCTATTTTCGTTTGTAATATCATTAAATATTTCTTAAAATCCAATGTTGGTTCGCTGAAAGTCATTTTAAATTGTTAAAATGAACTTTTTCACACACTAGAACACTGAATCTGGGAAATATTAATCCATGTCAAGGGAGGCATACCTTGTAAGCGTCTAATGATAGAGTCCTTTCAAGGTCTCACTACACAGTACACATTTACTATGTTGGCCTATATATGAATATGGTTTACTGGGCCATTTCGAACCTAAAGTTTCCAAGCTAAAAGTCACTTATTTATGAAACACAGTCATTTGCCCACACAAAAATGTACAAAATATGGTATGTTGACCAGTTGATTCTTTTTTTTAATTGGAGTGGTGGCATCCTTTGCACTATTTTGGGCTTTTACTTCAGAGTTTGAACCAGAATTCCTACACGGCTTCAACCCCCATAAAACTGTCATATTCTGGTGCCAGTGTCGTCTAATAGCTGCACATCCAATTTCAGACTGTGTTCATCTCACTGCAACAGCAATACATATATCTGTCAGCAATTATTAAAAATATTTAAAACCGAACAACACACTGCTACTTTTTATGGCGCAAGTTTTATCCTACCATGGCTTTCAAGGGAGCTTACTGTGTAGTGATACCTTCAAGGTGGGGTTATGATGGTATTTGTCAACTATAAGCAATTATATTAAAGAAAATAACAATTATTGCTACTTTGTCTCAGAAAAAATTAATTTATGGCTAAAATACAACATGCAGTATTGCCAATTGGGACTTATTCACAGAACTCAACATTCATGAAGTTTACTCTGTATCAGTAATAGAAAATGTGTAATACTTTTTTGTCCTTTGAGGTTAGATACTGTTTCCAAATTTTCTGTGATATGTCTTGTATATGTACAGTATCTAACAAACAGTGTGAAGTTTGTATTGAATGCAGTACTGCATAAGTTGTTAGTTGCAGAAGTATGTCCTTATATGGTAATATGTATTTTCATCATTAAAATCTGTTTTACTAAAATTGACATCAGTGTTGAATCTTATTTTCTACTTCCAAACATTCTGTAATATTTGCAGAACAGATTTACCTGTCCGATAATCTGCTTAAAGCTGATGCCAACAATGGCTTCTGTCCCCAAAATGACACTCCTCTCTGGCCAGTAAGAATCCAGATAGCTCCCATCTTCCTGTATGAAGAGATATGGGATTTTAGTTAACTGTATCTAATACTTTTTGTTCAAAAGTCATTGCAACTGTTTAGAAGTAATTGTGTATGTATAAAACCAGAAAATGGTGTTGAACAAAAGGACAAAACAAGAAAATGTACCAAAGAATAGGAGAAAAGGAACATACTTTCAGAAAGGATTTGATCAAAGAAGAGCAGCCGACCTACAGAAGTGGTCCAATTCTGATTCAGCAAGACCACAAATGAAAAGAATGCAAAAGGATGTATATGACAGCATTGTGAGGAAGAATACAAATTCATATGTACTTTTTTGTGGAGCTGTCGACAAAAAAGAACCAAACACCCTGATTTTGCGTCCATCACATGCAAGAGAGACAGCAATTGAAAAAGCCCTCAAACCTCGCAGTAGTGATACAAAACAATGTAACAGCGAACTCCGTACGTACCGTATCTTCCATATGGGTAAGACGGCTGACATGTTCTTCGACAGTTACACTTCTCATCGTGTCTGGGATGCCGGCTGTAATGGAAAATTGGAATTTGACTTAAGTTTCGAGAAACAATGGGGTTTCTGCTGGAAAGAGAGGTTCATGTGCACTAAATGCCAATTTACTAACAAACCTTACAAACTGTATAAGGAAATAAACAGAGACAAGTGTGGGGCAAAAAAATTCTGTGGCTGCCGGATTGTTGGATACTAAGTGTGGCCCAAATGACTTAAGGTTTATTATGACAAGTTTGAAAATTCCACCACCCTCATATGGTACAATGCAGAATTGAATTGAATTGAATTGGGGTTTTAAGGCGCACCAACACATGAAAAGGTTATATGGCGCCTAGCAGGCATGAAAATGCCAGGCTCATCTTCCATGTACATCGAGATTAAATATGGAAAATGGGCCTAGAACCTTCTCACCCTGAACTGCAGAGTTGCTGCAAATTCTATCGTAGAAACTCCATTTACGCTGGAGCCACATTATTGTTTTTCTGCCACTGCTCTTTTGATGCAAGCAAGATGGCACCTGAAACAATGCAGGGATCATTATGAAGACCTTTAATGAACATGAACAAAAAATGATAAAATGAACATGAATTTAGGGGGATTCTACCCCTCTGCCTACCCCTCCAAAGGGATCCTCAGTGGCTGTATTCTTTGCCCCGTGACCAAACGGGGCCCGTGGCAACCACACGGGGAGGTACAATGCAGAAACACAGTTATTATGCGGCTTCAAAAACAGAAGAAATTGCAGAGGCTAGCTTCGCCAGAGCACACAGCAAACAATAGATAACAATATAGCACTAGGTTTCAAACCAGACACATCTATTCTGTGGGGCATTGATTCCCAATACATTAACAGCATGATATCCGCAGGGGAGACAACTCCTAGTCAGCCAGTAACACAAGTCAGCACTACAATTTGTGAAAAGCAGACGAAATATCAAAAAATCATTGTCATGCAATTTAGTAGTAAATTGTGCACTAAAAATGATCACAATAAATGTGACGAGAAGAGTGTTGCCCGAAAAATCTGCAGAATGAAGACATAATCGGTAAAAACAACATTTCATTATATTACACATTAGCCTAACCACAATATGTGTTTGTTTAAATCACTCGCAAGTACTCACACATTACACTACACTACACTGCATAGGATAGCATAGTATAGCATAGCATAGCATAGCATTAACAGCACAGCCAGCATTGCTATGCTATGTGCTATTCAGTGGTATATGCTATGATATGCTATGCTGTATGCTATGCTATGATGTGTGCTATGCTATGATGTGTGCTATGATGTGTGCAATGCTATGATATGATGTGTGCTATGCTATGCTGTGCTATATGATGTGTGCTATGCTATGATATGATGTGTGCTATGCTATGTGTGCTGTGCTATGCTATGCTATGATATGATGTGTGCTATGCTATGATGTGTGTTTATGCTATATGATGTGTGCTATGCTATGATGTGTGCAATGCTATGATATGATGTGTGCTATGCTCTGCTATCTATGATATGATGTGTGCTATTCTATGTGTGCAATGCTATATGATGTGTGCTATGCTATGCTACGATGTGTGCTATGCTATGCTATGTTATGATGTGTGCAATGCTATGATATGAATGTTGTGCTATGCTATGCTGTGCTATGATGTATGCTATGCTATGCTATACTATGATGTGTGCTATGATGTGTGCTATGCTATGATGTGTGCAATGCTATGATATAACGTGTGCTATGCTACGATGTGTGTGCTATGCTATGCTACGTTATGATGTGTGCTATGATGTGTGCTATGCTATATTGTGTGATATGCTGCTATGCTGTACTGTGCTATGCTATGCTGCAATGATGTACTGTGCTATGTTATGATGTTTGCTATGCTATGCTATGCTGTGCTGTGCTGTGCAATGCTATGCTATGCTAGAAAGTCGCATTTCTCTTCACCGGACATAAATTGGCTACCCAGAATCCTTTGCGATGTGTGTACCTATTAACAAGGCGGCACTAATAAATAGAACCGGAATACTTTACAATTTTTTCGGATTTTTTCTGACTAAAGAACCCATATTTATATTATATATTAATATAATCAACAGAAGAATAGTAAAATGTGTTACACAAAACGATTAATTAAAAATATAATTCTTATTTCCAGTATAAGAATTACGTATTGAATTTTATGTTCAGTCACTGCCATGTAGGTAATAGGAACCGCCACATAACTATACATTATCCGGGCATTTTAAGTTTCCGTAAAATTGTCTTCTGCTTCGATTTTTTAATAGTTATTGAATAATAATGCATTAAATTGACTGCAAAAGTGTACATTGATACTGAAGGTAAATCTTGGCGATGGCCTGCGATTTCACACCGGGTAAAGCGGTGTGCGAATCAAAACGGATCACGGCGAATCGCGGTGATTGTGTCGCGGCGGTCAAAAGTTATTGTCCCAGCATTGAGTGGACTGTCCGCCGTTCATGGGGACAAAATCAGTGTGTCCGCGGTGAGATAAAATCCCCGCGTTGAGTGTGATTAGTCGGAATCCGCGTGGCAGCAACTGTACTTGAAAGCTATAATAAAACGCACAGCACGGCACGGCACGGCACGGCACGGCACGGCACGGCACGGCACGGCACGGCACGGCACGGCACGGCACAGCACAGCACAGCACGGCACACTTTTTTTTTTTATTATTAAAACAATTTCTGTTAAATTTACAGGCGATGAGTATAGAGAAGCCCACACATGTACGTCAACAATTCTCCGCAGCAAGAACCCGGTTACGATAAGTAACATGATAACAGACGGCGACAGTCATGCTTTTTTGGGCGCACGAGATGCTCAACAACAACAGCATGCTGATACTACGGAAATGGAAAGGTCAGCCGATGTTATACACCTGACCAAATCAATGGGAAAAAAAATGAAAAAGCAAATTTTAGTAAAAAAAATGTTCCCAGCAAAAACAAAAAAAAAGACAATACATACAGACTAGATTTTCTAAAGATATCGGTGACCGCGTACACATGGAGTACAAAAAATTGCACTCAGAAATGGCCAGCAACATATATCTACTTAAAAGAAAAGCAAAATTACTGAAGACAGCAATCGTCAAATGCATTTCTGGAAAGTGTGGCGAAGCATGTCGTAAAAATGTATTTGTTTGTTCGGGCTTACCACCTTCAAATTGCTGCCAGCCTAGTTTTTTGCCAAATGCAAAGAAAAAGCTTGAAATTAAAGGTTCAGACAGAACATTGCTAATGATGTGCCTCGATATCAGGCTCAGTACATTGGCAATTGAAACAAGAGGCCCAAGAGGGCCTGTGGATGCTCTACTGGCTAATATGGCTCTTATGACATCAATGGAGCGAGTGACTATCGTCTTAAAGAGGCAAAATATAGCATTTTTAACTAAATCAAGAGTCATAACTCCGCCATTACTGGTCCGATCTGGCTGGTTTTCCAAGCTGGCCAGTAGAGATAATAAAAATTAAAAAAAAAAAAAAAAAAATTAATTACAAATAATAATAATAAAAACTTAAAAATTAAAATTAAAAAAAATATATATAAAAAAAAAATAAAAAAAAATAAAAAAATAAAAATAATAAATAAATAAAAAAAAATAAAAAAATATATATCAAAAAATAATAAATAGAAAAAAAAAAAAAAAAAAATAAAGATATTAAAAAATTTAAAACAAGCATTTAAGTACAACTGTGACCCCCGGGGCGGGGCCAGATATGACCCCAGGGTCACCATTTGAACAAAATTGGTAAAGGACCATAAGCTTATATAGCAACAGCAAAATATCAAACCTCTGGCTCTTGCAGTTTAAGAGAAGATTTTTTTTTAAGTTTTTCCCTATACATGTCTATGTAAAACATGTGCCCCCTGGGGTGGGGCCAAATGTGACCCCAGGGTCACCATTTGAACAAACTTGGTAAAGGGCCATAAGCTTATAATAAATATAACATATCAAACCTCTGACTCTTGTAGTTTCCAAGAAGATTTTTTTTAAAAAAAGTCCTATATAAGTCTATGTAAAACTGTGACCCTCGGGGCGGGGACAAATTTGACCCCAGGGTCACCATTTGAACAAACTTAATAGAGGACCATAAGCTGATGCTACATGTAATACATGAGAGCTCTGTGCCATGTGGTTCCAGAGAAGAAGATTTTTTTCAGTTTTTCCCTATACAAGCCTATGTAAAACTGTGACCCCCGGGGTGGGGCCAAATGTGACCCCTGGGTCACCATTTGAACAAACTTGGTAGAGGACCACAAGCTGATAGCAAATGCAAAATATTAAACCTCTGCCTCTTGCAGTTTCAGAGAAGAAGATTTTTTAAGTTTTTCCCTATTCATGTCTATGTAAAACATGTGACCCTTGGGGCGGGGCCAAATGTGACCCCAGGGTCAACATTTGAACAAATTTGGTAAAGGACCATAACCTTATAATAAATGTAAAATATCAAACCTTTGGCTCTTGTAGTTTCCAAGATGAAGATATTTAAAAAAAAATTCCTATATAAGTCAATGTAAAATTGTGACCCCCGGGGCGGGGAAAAATTTGACCCCTGGGTCACCATTTGATAAAATTTAGTAGAGGACCATAAGCTGATGCTACATGTAATACATGAGAGCTCTGTGGAATGTGGTTCCAGAGAGGAATTGTTTTTTCCAGTTTTTTCCTATACAACTCTATGTAAAACTGTGACGCCCGGGGTGGGGCCAAATGTGACCCCTGGGTCACCATTTGAACAAACTTGGTAGAGGACCACAAGCTAATAGCAAATGCAATATATTAAACCTCTGGCTCTTGCAGTTTCAGAGAAGAAGATTTTTTAAGTTTTTCCCCATACATGTCTATGTAAAACATGTGACCCTTGGGGCGGGGTCAAATGTGACCCGAGGGTCAACATTTGAACAAACTTGGTAGAGGACCATAAGCTTATAGCAAATGCAAATTATTAAACCTCTGGCTCTTGCAGTTTCAGAGAAGAAGATTTTTTAATTTTTTCCCTATACATGTCTATGTAAAACATGTGACCCTTGGGGCGGGGCCAAATGTGACCCCAGGGTCACCATTTGAACAGACTTAGTAGAGGACTATAATCTGATAGTAAATGCAAAATATTAAACCTCTGGCTCTTGCAGTTTCAGAGAAGATTTTTTTTCCCTATATATATATATATATATAAGTCTATGTAAAACTGTGACCCTTGGAGCGGGGCCAAATATGACCCGAGGGTCACCATTTGAACAAACTTGGTAAAGGACTATAAGCTTATACTAAATGCAAAATATCAAACCTCTGGCTCTTGCTGTTTCCGAGAAGAAGATTTAAAAAAAACACACCTATATAAGTCTATATAAAACTGTGACCACGTGGGCGGGGACAAATTAGACCCCGGGGACACCATTTGAACACAATTAGTAGAGGACTATAACGTGATGCTTCATGTTATACATGACAGCTCTGTGCCATGTGGTTCAAGAGAAGAAGATTTTTTTCAGTTTTTCCCTGAACAAGCCTTAATGTAAAATTGTGACCCCCGGGGCGGGGCCAAATGTGACCCCTGGGTCACCATTTGAACAAACTTGGTAGAGGATCACAAGCTTATAGCAAATGCAAAATATTAAACCTCTGCCTCTTGCAGTTTCAGAGAAGAAGATTTATTAAGTTTTTCCCTATACATGTCTATGTAAAACATGTGACCCTTGGGGCGGGGCCAAATGTAACCCGAGGGTCACCATTTGAACAAACTTGGTAAAGGACCATAAGCTTATAGTAAATGCAAAATATCAAACCTGTGGCTGTTTTAGTTTCCTAGAAGAAGATTTTTTAAAAAAAAATCCTATATAAGTCTATGTAAAACTGTGACCCTCGGGGCGGGGACAAATTTGACCCCAGGGTCACCATTTGAACAAACTTAGTAGAGAACCATAAGCTGATGCTACATGTAATACATGAGAGCGCTGTGCCTTGTAGTTTCAGATAAGAAGATTAATAAAGTTTTTTCCTATATGTCTATATGTAAAACATGCAAAACTTCAATATACAAACTTTGGACACCCGGGGCACGGCCATTTTTGACCCCGGGGACTTTATTTGAACAAACTTGATAGTCTGGGCGTTGGCAATAATTTTAAAAGAAAAACTCTTGAAATCTGTCCAGCGGTTCTGGAGAAGAAGATTTTTTAAAGTTTCGACCATATATGGTAATGGCAGCCATCTTGGATGTAGTGCTGACCTAATTTTTAACAAATCTAAAAAGCATTCATCTAAGGATCATCCATGTGAAGTTTGGTCAAAAGTAGACAAGCGCTTTCTGAGGAGAAGTCGTTTGAAGAAAAGTTAACGGACGAAGGACGGACGGACGGACGGACGGACGACGGAAGACGGACAACACACCATTCAATAAGCTCTGCTGGCCCTTAGCCAGTAGAGCTAAAAACTAGATTTCATGCAGATACCAACAAGCTGGAGGCATCTCATTGGGGATATAATGTCTGGAGTCCAAAGGATGTTACTTTTCGACGAAATGCAAAAGGTCGCAAACTAAGCGCAGCCGCCTGATTGAACGATGTTTTAGATTAGATCAATAAAAGGGACGTGTCTTTGAATTACATACATTATTTTATGCATTTTCAGTTCTAGCAGTTGAAGTAGGTGGGTGGGGTACACTTTTAACACTGACAATACTGGAGAAACACCAACCTTTAACTGTAGCAGGCAATCTTGGTACTGGCCATGATGTACACAGGTCTTCGGAATACTGTAGGTACATAGTTTTCTCTCTAAATTAATGGAATGGGGTTCCAAACTCAGATGATCTGGTCGCAAACATAGGCTGTTGTGGCAGAGATGACTTACATCCATGTTTAGTGGAATGTTAGATACTTGATGTACACACATGTACATTGCTCTATGAGCTGTGACGTTTAACTGTGTATATCCACCACTTCCATCATACTGACGCATGCTCTGTCGTCCATATTGTAATCCAGAACGGGGTTTTGACAGTCCATATTCAACATTGTAAAAAATGCAATCCGTATTCCTCACTGAATAGTCTATTTTCGTTTGTAATATCATTAAATATTTGTTAAAATCCAATGTTGGTTCACTGAAAAGTCATCCTAAAATGTTAAAATGAACTTTTTCACACACTAAATCTGGGGAAATATTAAACCATGTCAAGGGAGGCATGCCTTGTAAGCGTCTGATGATGGAGTCCTTTCAAGGTCTCACTACACAGGACACTTTTACTATGTTGGTCTATATGAATAAAGTTTACTGGGCCATTCGAAACCTAAAGTTTCCAAGCTAAAAGTCACTTATGAAACAGTCATTTTCCCAACACAAAATGTACAAAATATGGTACGTTGACCAGGTTCTTTTTTTTTAATTGGAGTGGTGGCATCCTTTGCACTATTTTGGGCTTTTACTCCAGAGTTTGTACCAGAATTCCTACACTGCTTCAACCCCCATAAAACTGTCATATTCATGGTACCAGTGTCTTCTAATAGCTGCACATTCCAATTTCAGACTGTGTTCAGTCTCACCTGCAACAGCAATACATATATCTGTCAGCAATTATTAACAAGAGCAGTCGGAGAACAGCGCAGCTAGACTATTCGATTTTTCGAAGAATAATAAATTGATAGCTAGTATATACCATCAGAAAACAAGGCTACAACAATGTGGGTGGGAGCACAACATAACTATGTGTAAGAACTGACCAAAACTACACAGAAATATGTAAAAAAAAAAAAAAAAATGAGTTTTAAGTGGGATGCGGGGTGGGGGTGGGAGAAAGACGGGGGTGGATGGTGGGGGAGTGGGGGTGGTGAGGTCAACATATATGTGTAAGTGGGAGTGAGTATGGGGCGTGGTGGGTGGGGTGAGAGGCGGGGTGGTGGGCGGGAAGAGTTGCAACATATATGTGTAAGAATTGACTAAAACAACACAGAAAAAAGGGGGGGGAGCAAATCACAAACCAAAATTATAGATATATACATGCTTACATGCAAACCTAGATCTGCCTTTATTGCACATTTTATGGGAGGGTGGGGGGTGGGGGGGAGGGTTGAGATGCAGGGTGGGGGAGGGGGCAACATATATGTATAAGAATTGACTAAAACAACACAGAAATATGTAAAAACATGAAATCCGTGGATTCACATGTCTCGCCTAACGGGGGCTGGACTTAAAAATAAAAAGGTCAATGATGCTTAAATGAACATTTTAGTAACTAAAAACAATCGAGTTTGCCGTTTGCTGAGATGACATTTAGGTGCATTTGTTTAAACACAAAATGCCATTCTATAAAAACAAGAGGCCCAAGAGGGCTGGTGGATGCTCTACTGGCTAAAACGGCTCTTAAGGGTTATCGACATAAAATTCCCATCAGTAGTTTTTTAAAACATTGCAAAAACAACAGGGATAGGATGGCCTTAGATCGCTCACCTGATAATCATGGGCCATAAGTCTGCTGTTTCTAGTCTGGCATGGACATTTTTTAATTTGTCCCACCGTCTTCTATGATTGAAATTTCATAACAAGAGGCCCAAGAGGGCCTGTGAACGCTCTACTGGCTGTTATACCATTGATGAATCGAGTCGTACTACATGGTGTCTAGAATGTGTACACAAGGTTTTTCAAGTATTTGACCTAGTGACCTAGTTTTTGACCCCATGGGACCCATTTTTGAACTTGACCAAAATATAATTAAGACAACATTACGACAAAGTTTCATCAAGATCGGGTCAGAATTATGGCCTCTAGAGTGTACACAAGGTTTTTCAAGTATTTGACCTAGTGACCTAGTTTTTGACCTTGTGTGACCCATTTTCGAACTTTAGCAAGCTATAATTGAGACAAATATTCTGACAAAATTGCATCAAGATCGGGTCAAAAATATGGCCTCTAGAGTGTACACATGGTTTTTCCAAAGTTTGACCTAGTGACCTAGTTTTTAACACCATGTGACCCATTTTTGAACTTGACCAAGATATAATTAAGGCAAACATTTTGACAAAGTTGCATCAAGCTCGGGTTAAAAATATGGCCTCTAGAGTGTACACAAGGTTTTTCCAATATTTGACCTAGTGACCTAGTTTTTAACTTCATGTGACCCATTTCCGAACTTGATCAAGATATAATTATGATAAACAATTTGACAAAATTTCATCAAGATTGGGTAACAAATATGACCTCTAGAGTGTACACAAGTTTTTTCAAGTATTTGACCTAGTGACCTAGTTTTTGACCCCACATGACCCATTTTTGAACTTGACCGAGATTTCATTGAAGCAAACATTCTGACAAAGTTTCATCAATATAGGGTAAAAAATATGGCATCTAGAGTGTACACACGGTTTTTCCAAAGTTTGACCTAGTGACCTAGTTTTTAAACCATGTGACCCATTTTTGAACTTGACCAAGATATAATTAAGGCAAACATTTTGACAAAGTTTCATCAAAATTGGGTCAGAAATACGGCTTCTAGAGTGTACACAAGGTTTTTCAAGTATTTGACCTAGTGACCTAGTTTTTAACCCCATATGACCCATTTTCAAACTTGACCAAGATATAATTAAGACAAACATTCTGACAAAGTTGCATCAAGCTCGGGTCAAAAATATGGCCTATAGAGTGTATACAAGGTTTTTCCAATATTTGACCTAGTGACCAAGTTTTTGACCCCACATGACCCATTTTCGAACTTGACCGAGATTTCATTGAGACAAACATTCTGACAAAGTTTCATGATGATTGCATCAGAAATGTGGCCTCTAGAGTGTACACAAGCAAAAGTTAACGGACGGACGGACGACGGACGGACGACGGACGACGGAAGACGGACAACACACCATCCCATAAGCTCTGCTGGCCCTTGGCCAGTAGAGCTAAAAATGGGTGCGGCGGGTGGTGGGGGTGGTGGGTGGGGTGTTATATTAACATTCTAAACACATATATGGTAAAAGATCAGATAAAACATGAAGTAACTACTGATTTAACAAAGGAAAATAACAATATAGCGTTTTTCAACAAATCAAGGGCCATAACCTGTCGTTACTAACTAGATCTAGCTGGTTTTCGAACTTGTCCAAAATTTCATTGATATTCCATGCTTTGCACAACTAGACATCATACTGAGGCTTCCTGCCGAATTTTGTAGAAATCCAATAAGCCGTTTAGGAGGAGAAGCGCCAACAAGAAATTTAAAGTAAAAATGTCAAAGTGCCATAACTCCGTCATAAATCAGCAAACTGGAACAAAAGCCTGATATGCACAACTAGACATCTTACCGATAATTCCTGCCAAGTTTCGTCGAAATCCAACAAACAAACAAAATATATGTATTAAAACAAGAGGGCCATGATGGCCCTATATCGCTCACCTGAGTAAATTTGAACCAATACAAGAGGGCCAAGATGGCCCTAAAGCGATCACATGAGTACTGGCACATTATCGAACTTCTTCGAAATCTTATGGTCATATACAATCTGTGCAAGTTTGGTTAAGATTGTTCAAGAAATGTGGGCTCTGTTATATATAACAACATTGATATAGACAGTTTAAAACCTGACAAAGTTTGGTAAAGATCAAATACAAAATGAAGGTGCTAGAGAGTAACACCTTGGGCATAGCCAAATGTGACCCCAGGGCTACATGCAATATATGAGAGCTGTGTGCTATGTGGTTTTAGAGAAGATTTTTTAAGTTTTTCCCTATACAAGTCTATGTAAAACGTGACCCCTGGGGCGGGGCCAAATGCGAACCCAGGGTCACCATTTGAACAAACTTGGTAAAGGACCACAAGAGTATAGTAAATGCAAAATATTAAACCTCTGGCTTTTGTAGTTCCAGAGAAGAAGACTTTAATGTAAAACTGTGAGGGGTGGGGTCAAACTTTACCCCAGGGTCACCATTTGAACAAACTTGGTAGTGGACCATAAGCTTATAGCAAATGCAAAATATTAAACATCTGGCTCTTGCAGTTCCAGAGAAGATTTTTTTCCAGTTTTTCCCTATACAAGCCTATGTAAAACTGTGTCCCTCGGGGCAGGGCCAAATGTGACCCCGGGGTCACCATTTGAACAAAATTGGTAGAGGACCATGAGCTTATAACAAATGCAAAATATTAAACCTCTGGCTCTTGCAGTTTCAGAGAAGAAGATTTTTAAAGTTTTTCCCTATACATGTCTATGTAAAACATGTGACCCTTGGGGCGGGGCCAAATGTGACCCGAGGGTCACCATTTGAACAAACTTGGTAAAAGACCATAAGCTTACAGTAAATGCAAAATATCAAACCTCTGGCTCTTGTAGTTTCTGAGAAGATATTTTTGTTTTTCCTATATAAGTCTATGTAAAACTGTGACCCCCGGGGAGGGGACAAATTTGACCACTGGGTCACCATTTGAACAAACTAAGTAGAGGACCATAAGCTGATGCTACATGTAATACATGAGAGCTCCGTGCCATGTGGTTTTAGAGAAGAAGTTTTTTTCCAGTTTTTCCCTATACAAGCCTATGTAAAACTGTGACCCCCGGGGTGGGGCCAAATGTGACCCCTGGGTCACCATTTGAACAAACTCGGTAGAGGACCATAAGCTTATAGCAAATGCAAAATATTAAACCTCTGGCTCTTGCAGTTTCAGAGAAGATTTTTTAAGTTTTTCCCTATGCATGTCTATGTAAAACATGTGACCCTTGGGGCGGGGCCAAATGTGACCCGAGGGTCACCATTTGAACAAAATTGGTAAAGGACCATAAGCATATAGTAAATGCAAAATATCAAACCTCTGGCTTTTGTAGTTTCCGAGAAGAAGATTTTGTAAAAATTTTCCTATATAAGTCTATGTAAAACTGTGACCCCCGGGGCGGATACAAATTTGACCCAAGGGTCACCATTTGAACAAACTTAGTAGAGGACCATAAGCTGATGCTACATGTAATACATGAGACCTCTGTGCCTTGTAGTTTTAGAGAAGAAGATTTTTTTAAGTTTTTTCCTATATGTTTATATGAAAAACATGCAAAATCTCAATATACAAACTTTGGACCCCCGAGGCATGGCCATTTTTGACTCCGGGGACTTCATTTGAACAATCTTGATAGTCTAGGCGTTGGCGATCATTTTAAAAGAAAAACTGTAGAAATCTGTCCAGCAGTTCTTGAGAAGATTTTTTAAGGTTTCGACCATATATGGTAATGGCGGCCATCTTGGATGTCGCGCTAACCTAATTTTAACAAATCTAAAAAGCATTCATCTAAGGATCATCCACGTGAAGTTTGGTCAAAATTGGCCTCGCGGTTTCTGAGGAGAAGTCGTTTGAAGCAAAACTTAACGACGACGGACGACGACGGACGACGACGGACGGACGACGGACGACGGACGACGGACGAAGAGTGATCCCAATAGCTCACCTTTGAGCCTTCGGCTCAGGTGAGCTAAAAATATATATATATATACTAATAAAAAAAATAAAAATATCTGGTCAAGTTTGGTAATGATAAGATGAACAAGAGGCCCAAGAGGGCCTGTGGACGCTCTACTGGCTAATATGGCTCTTATGACATCAATGAAGCGAGTGACTATCGTCTTAAAGAGGCAAAATATAGCATTTCTAACTATATCAAGAGCAGTAACTCCGTCATTACTGGTTTGATCTGGCTGGTTTTCCAAGTTGGCCAGTAGAGATAATAAAAAAAAAAAAAAATCAATAAATAAATAAATAAATAAATAAATAAATTAAAAAAAAAAAAAAATTAAACAAAAAATATGAAAAAAAAAAATAATAATAAAAAAAGAAAAGAAAAAAATAAAAAATAAAGAAATTGAAAATTTTAAAACAAGCATTGATGTAAAACTGTGACCCCCGGGGCGGGGCCAGATGTGACCCCAGGGTCAGCATTTGAACAAAATTGGTAAAGGACCATAAGCTTATAGCAACAGCAAAATATTAAACCTCTGGCTCTTGCAGTTTCAGAGAAGAAGATTTTTTAAGTTTTTCCCTATACATGTCTATGTAAAACATGTGACCCTTGGGGCGGGACCAAATGTGACCCCAGGGTCACCATTTGAACAAACTTGGTAAAGGACCATAAGCTTATAATAATTGTAAAATATCAAACCTCTGGCTCTTGTAGTTTCCGAGAAGAAGATTTTTAAAAAACAAATCCTATATAAGTCTAGGTAAAACTGTGACCCTCGGGGCGGGGACAAATTTGACCCCAGGGTCACCATTTGAACAAACTTAGTAGAGGACCATAAGCTGATGCTTCAAGTAATACATGAGAGCTCTGTGCCTTGTGGTTTCAGAGAAGATTTTTTAAACTTTTTTCCTATATGTCTATATGAAAAACATGCAAAACCTCAATATACAAACTTTGGACCCCAGAGGCACGGCCATTTTTGACACCGGGGACTTTATTTGAACAAACTTGATAGTGTAGGCGTTGGACGATCATTTTAAAAGAAAAACTGTTGAAATCTGTCAAGCGGTTCTGGAGAAGAAGATTTTTTAAGGTTTCGACCATATATGGTAATTGCAGCCATCTTGGATGTAGCGCCGACCTAATTTTAACAAATCTAAAAAGCATTCATCTAAGGATCATCCATTTGAAGTTTGGTCAAAATTAGCCAAGCGGTTTCTAACGAGAAGTCGTTTGAAGAATTCCCTATACATGTCTATGTAAAACATGTGACCCTTGGGGCGGGGCCAAATGTGACCCTAAGGTCACCATTTGAACAAACTTGGTAAAGGACCATAAGCTTATAGTAAATGCAAAATATCAAACCTCTGGCTGTTGTAGTTTCTGAGAAGAAGATTTTTTAAAAAAAAATCCTTTTTAAGTCTATGTAAAACTGTGACCCCCGGGGCGGGGACAAATTTGACCCCAGGGTCACCATTTGAACAAACTTAGTAGAGGACCATAAGCTGATGCTACATGTAATACATGAGAGCTCTGTGCCTTGTGGTTTCAGAGAAGAAGATTTTTTAAAGTTTTTTCCTATATGTCTATATGAAAAACATGCAAAACCTCAATATACAAATTTTGGACCCCCGGGGCACGGCCATTTTTGACCCCGGGGACTTTATTTGAACAAACTTGATAGTCTAGGCGTTGGCGATCATTTTAAAAGAAAAACTGTTGAAATCTGTCCAGCGGTTCTGGAGAAGAAGATTTTTTAAGGTTTCGACCATATATGGTAATGGCAGCCATCTTGGATGTAGCGTTGAACTAATTTTAACAAATCTAAAAAACATTCATCTAAGAATCATGCACGTGAAGTTTGGTCAAAATTAGCCAAGCGGTTTCTGAGGAGAAGTCGTTTGAAGAAAAGTTAACGGACGACAGACGACAGACGACAGACAGACGACAGACAGACGACGGACGACGGACAACACAGCATCCCATAAGCTCTGCTGGCCCTTGGCCAGTAGAGCTAAAAATGAAAGCCTTATCGTATTAACGAGGCAAAATATAGCATTTGTAACTAAATCTAGGGCCATAACTACACAGTTATTGGTCCGATCTGGCTGGTTTTCGAACTTGTGCGAGCTTTTATTGATATTAACAATCTGGTAAAGTTTGGTAAAGATCGGATGAAAAATGAAGGCCTTTGGCCAGTAGAGTTAAAAAGAGTCAGCTCCAAAATGTAGATCAAGGTCATAGATGAAATCCAGGCATCCAAAAAAAAGATGCGCTACCGAAGACACAACTATGTCAAAATAGAATATGTTTTCTTCCAAAGATTAAGCTATAAATTAGGTTGAAAACATCTTGTGCATAATTCTAGTTCATGAGAAAGTGATGTAACAATTAAAGTTATCTGCCCTTTGCTTGGATGGTGAAGGTCACATCCACATTTGCTTTGTCATTTGCTTTGTCACGTTGCAATGTACCACTCAAGATACATCTATTAGCAA
This sequence comes from Cyrtodaria siliqua, assembly GCA_037043455.1. Classification (NCBI taxonomy): domain Eukaryota; kingdom Metazoa; phylum Mollusca; class Bivalvia; order Adapedonta; family Hiatellidae; genus Cyrtodaria; species Cyrtodaria siliqua. The sequence goes on along the minus strand of JAWPHD010002092.1, from coordinate 32,476 downwards.
AGTTTGAAAGGTCTTAGTGCACACAGTTTGTAAAAAACTGACCTAAACGCCAAAGTTGAAGGTAAAAATTATAAGGTTATCTGCCCTTGCTTGGAGGGTGAAGGTCACTTCCACATTTGCTTTGTCACATTGGGATGTACCACTCAAGATACAACTATAAGCAATGTTTAAAAGGTCTAGTACATACAGTTTCTGAAAAAGTGACCTAAACGCAAAAGTTGAACCTAAAAATTAGTAATTATCTGCCCTTTGCTTGGAGGGTCAAGGTCACTTCCACATTTGCTTTGTCACGTTGCGATGTACCACCAATGATATAACTATAAGCAAAGTTTGAAAGGTCTAGTGCATACAGTTTGTGAGAAAATGACCTAAACGCAAAAACTTGAATTTTGATGCCGCCGCCGCCTGAAAAGCAACACCTATGTCTCTTTTTTTCTTCGAAAAGGCGAGACAAAAATAGAAATAAACAAGAAATCTGCAGATTCACATGTCTCGTCTAACGGAGGCTGGACTTAAAAATAAAAAGGTCAATGATGCTTAAATGAACGTTTGTAAACATTTTAGTAACTAACAAGAGGTCAATGACCTTGAAGCTCTACTGACTGATTTTGATTTCAGGAAGTAGTCTTTTTTTTGAAAAATTATTTTTAGCCGTGGTGGCCATCTTGAATTTCCGGCCGATCTGAAATTTTGCTAGGATCAATAAGACATCAAGAGCAACATTCCTGTGAAGTTTTATTAAAATCCGTCTAGTAGTTTTAGAGAAGTAGTCGCTACAAGTTTTCATTATATAACTCTATGTAAACAAAGACGGCTGCTGACAGCCATGTTTAACATGGAATCAAAAAGATTTTTGATAAGGACCAACATCATGTCATGCTGATCATTTTAGAAAAAGTCCCATATCAATATCACTTATAGTTTTCAAGAAGTAGTCGTTACCAACTTGTATTTTGAAAATCTATTTTTAGCCATGGTGGCCATTTTGAATTTCCGGCCAACCTGAAATTTTGCTAGGATCAATGACATCAAGAGCAACATTAGTGTGGTTTCATGAAAATCCGTCAAGTAGTTTCAGAGGAGTAATCGCTACAAGTTTTCATTATATAACTCTTATGTAAACAAAGATGGCCACTGGCAGCCATGTTTAACGTCGAATCAAAACAACGTTCGACTCGGATAACCATCATGTCATGCTGGTCATTTTAGAAAAAGACCTATATCAATATCACTTATAGTTTTCAAGAAGTAGTCTCTACAAACTTATTTTTTAAAAATATATTTTTAGCTGTGGCAGATATCTTGAATTTCTGGCCGATATGAAATTTTGCTAGGATCAATTAGACATTAAGAGCAATATTCCTGTAAAATTTCATGAAAATCGACAAATAAGTTTTAGAGGAGTAGTCGCTAAAAGTTTTTATATATAACTCTATGTAAACAAAGATGGCCGCTGGCACCCATGTTTAACGTGGAATCAAAACAATTTTTGACAAGGACCAACATCATGTCATGCTGATCAGTTTAGAAAAAGTCCCATATCAATATCACTTATAGTTTTCAAGAAGTAGTCGCTACAAATTTGTATTTTTAAAAATTATTTTTAGCCGTGGCGGCCATTTTGAATGTCCGGCTGACCTGAAATTTTGCTAGGATCAATAAGACATCAAAAGCAACATTCCTGTGAAGTTTCATGAAAATCCGTCAAGTAGTTTCAGAGAAGTAGTCGCTACAATTTTTCATTATATAACTGGCCGCTGACAGCCATGTTTAACGTCAAATCAAAACGATTTTCGACAAGGACCAACATCATGTCATGCTGATCATTTTAGAAAAAGTCCCATATCAATTTCTCTTATAGTTTTCAAGAAGTAGTCGCTACAAACTTATTTTTTTTAAAACTATTTTTAGCTGTGACGGCCATCTTGAATTTCTGGCCGATCTGAAATTTTGCTAGGATCAATTAGACATCAAGAGCAACATTCCTGTGAAGTTTCATGAAAATCCGTCAAGTAGTTTCAGAGGAGTAGTCGCTACAAGTTTTCATTATATAACTCTATGTAAACAAAGATGGCCGCTGGCAGCCATGTTAAACGTCGAATCAAAACGATTTTCGACAAGGACCAACATCATGTCATGCTGATCATTTTAGAAAAAGTCCCATATCAATATCTCTTATAGTTTTCAAGAAGTAGTCGCTACAAACTTATTTTTTAAAAATCTATTTTTAGCCGTGGCGGCCATCTTGAATTTCCGGCCGACCTGAAATTTTGCTAGGATTAATTAGACATCAAGAGCAACATTCCTGTGAAGTTTCATGAAAATCCGTCAAGTCGTTTCAGAGGAGTAGTCGCTACAAGTTTTCATTATATAACTCTATGTAAACAAAGATGTCCGCTGGCAGCCATGTTTAACGTCGAATCAAAACGATTTTCGACAAGGACCAACATCATGTCATGCTAATCATTTTAGAAAAAGTCCCATAGCAATATCCCTTAGAGTTTTCAAGAAGTAGTCGCTACAAACTTGTTTTTTAAAAACCTATTTTTAGATTTGGCGGCCATCTTGGATTTCACATCTACATGAATTTTTGCTAGGATCAACTAGACTTCATGGGCAACATTTCTGTAAAGTCTCATGAAAATCTATTCAGTAGTTTCAGAGGAGTAGTCGCTACAAAAAAAAAGTTAACGGACGGACAGACGGACGGACGACGGACGCCGCACCACGGCATAAGCTCTGCTGATCTCTGATCAGTAGAGCTAAAAATAATGAAATAAGAGATTTTAAAAAAAAAAAATTAAAAATTTAAAAAAAAAAAAAAAAAAAGAATTAAATTTAACAAAAAAAAAAAAAAAAAAAAAAATATATATATTAAAAAAGAAAAAGAAGAAAAAAGTACTAATAATAAAAGACAAGAGGTCAATCACCTTGAAGCTCTACTGATTGATTTTGATTTCAGGAAGTAGTCGCTACAAACTTGTTTTTTAAAAATCTATTTTTAGCTTTGGCGGCCATCTTGGATTTCACACCAACATGAATTTTGCTAGGATCAACTAGACTTCATGGGCAACATTTCTGTAAAGTTTCATGAATATCCATCCAGTAGTTTCAGAGGAGTAGTCGCTACAAGTTTTTGCTATATAATTCTATGTAAACAAAGATGGCTGCTGACAGCCATGTTTAACATCGAATCAAAACGATTTTTGACAAGGACCAACATCATGTCATGCTGATCATTTTAGAAAAAGTCCGATATCAATATCCCTTAGAGATTTCAAGAAGTAGTCGCCACAAATTTGTTTTTTAAAAACATATTTTTAGATTTGGCAGCCATCTTGGATTTCACATCAACATGAATTTTTGCTAGGATCAACTAGAATTCATGGGCAACAATTCTGTAAAGTTTCATGAATATCCATCCAGTAGTTTCAGAGGAGTAGTTGCTACAAATAAAAGTTTACTGACGGAAAGACGGACAGACCGACCGACGGACGACGGACGCCGCACCGTGGCATAAGCTCTGCTTATCTCTGATCAGTAGAGCTAAAAATGGGTGGTGGGTGGGGGGGTTATATTAGCATTCTAAACAAATATGGTAAAGATCAGATAAAAAATGAAGTAACTACAGATTTAACAAAGGAAAATACAATACAGCAGTTTTCAACAAATCAAGGGCCATAACCTGTCGTTACTAACTAGATATAGCTGGTTTTTGAACTTGTCCAAAATTTCATTGATATACCATGCTTTGCACAACTAGACATCTTACTGAGACTTCCTGCCAAATTTTGTATAAATCCAACAAGCCGTTTAGGAGGAGTAGCACCGACAAGAAATTTTAAAATGTACCATAACTCCGTCATAAATCAGCAAACTGGAACAAAAGCGCGACATGCACAACAAGACATCTTACCGATGCTTCCTGCCAAGTTTCGTCGAAATCCAACAAGGCGTTTCGGAGGAGTAGCACCGACAAGAAATTAAAAAAAAAAATGTCAAGGGGCCGTTACTCCATCAAAAATCAACGAACCGCAAAAAAATGCAAAAGGCACAGCAATGCTTCCTGCTAACACTGTGTTTCACAAAAAAAAAAAAGTGATAATAATAAAAAATAATGAAATAAAGAGATTTTAAAAAAAAAAAAAAAAAAATTAAAAAAAAAGAAAAAAAAGAGAAAGAATTAAATTAAAAAAATAATTAAAAAAAAAAAAAAAAAAATATATCTATTAATAAAAAAAAAGAAGAAAAAAAGTACTATTAATAAAAAACAAGAGGTCAATAACCTTGAAGCTCTACTGATTGATTTTGATTTCAGGAAGTAGTCGCTACAAACTTGTTTTTTGAAAATCTATTTTTAGCTTTTGTGGCCATCTTGGATTTCAAGCCAACATGAATTTTGCTAGGATCAACTAGACTTCATGGGCAACATTTCTGTAAAGTTTCATGAATATCCATCCAGTAGTTTCAGAGGAGTAGTCGCTACAAGTTTTTACTATATAATTTTATGTAAACAAAGATGGCCACTGACAGCCATGTTTAACATCGAATCATAACGATTTTTGACAAGGACCAACATCATGTAATGTTGATCATTTTAGAAAAAGTCCGATATCAATATCACTTATAGTTTTCAAGAAGTAGTCGCTACAAACTTGTATGAAAATCTATTTTTAGCCATGGCGGATATCTTGAATTTCCGGCCGACCTGAAATTTTGCTAGGATCAATTAGACATCAAGAGCAACATTCCTGTGAAGTTTCATGAAAATCCGTCAAGTAGTTTCAGAGAAGTAGTCGCTACAAGTTTTCATTATATAACTCTATGTAAACAAAGATGGCCGCTGACAGCCATGATTAACATCGAATCAAAACGATTTTTGACAAGGACCAACATCATGTCATGCTGATCATTTTAGAAAAAGTCCGATATCAATATCACTTATAGTTTTCAAGAAGTAGTCGCTACAAACTTGTATGAAAATCTATTTTTAGCCATGGCAGCCATCTTGAATTTCCGGCCGACCTGAAATTTTGCTAGGATCAATAAGACATCAAGAGCAACATTCATGTGAAGTTTCATGAAAATCCGTCAAGTAGTTCAAGAGGAGTAGTCGCTACAAGTTTTCATTATATAACTCTATGTAAACAAAGATGGCCGCTGGCAGCTATGTTTAACGCCGAATCAAAACCCTTTTCGACAAAGACCAACATCATGTCATGCTGATCATTTTAGAAAAAGTCCCATATCAATATCACTTAAAGTTTTCAAGAAGTAGTCGCTACAAACTTGTATTTCAACAAGAGGTCAATGACCTTGAAGCTCTACTGATTGATTTTGATTTCAGGAAGTAGTCGCTACAAACTTGTTTTTTGAAAATTTATTTTTAGCCGTGGCGGCCATCTTGAATTTCCGGCCGGCCTGATATTTTGCTAGGATCAATAAGACATCAAGAGCAACATTCCTGTGAAGTTCATGAAAATCCGTCAAGTAGTTTCAGAGGAGTAGTCGCTACAAGTTTTCATTATATAACTGTATGTAAACAAAGATGGCCGCTGACAGCCATGTTTAACATCTAATCAAAATGATTTTTGACAAGGACCAACACCATGTAATGCTGATCATTTTAGAAAAAGTCCCATATCAATATCACTTATAGTTTTCAAGAAGTAGTCGCTACAAACTTGCATTTTGAAAATCTATTTTTAGCCATGGCGGCTATCTTGAATTTCCGGCCGACCTGAAATTTTGCTACGATCAATTAGAAATCAAGAGCAACATTTCTGTGAAGTTTCATGAAAATCCGTCAAGTAGTTTCAGAGAAGTAGTCGCTACAAGTTTTCATTATATAACTCTATGTAAACAAAGATGGCCACTGGCAGCCATGTTTAATGTCGAATCAAAATAATGTTCGACTCGGATAACCATCATGTCATGCTGATCATTTTAGAAAAAGTCCCATATCAATATCACTTATAGTTTTCAAGAAGTAGTCGCTACAAACTTGTATTTTGAAAATCTATTTTTAGCCATGGCGGCCATCTTGAATTTCCGGCCGACCTGAAATTTTGCTAGGATCAATTAGACATCAAGAGCAACATTTCTGTGAAGTTTCATGAAAATCCGTCAAGCAGTTTCAGAGGAGTAGTCGCTACAAGTTTTCATTATATAACTCTATGTAAACAAAGATGGCCACTGGCAGCCATGTTTAATGTCGAATCAAAATAATGTTCAACTCGGATAACCATCATGTCATGCTGATCATTTTAGAAAAATTCTCGTATCAATATCACTTATAGTTTTCAAGAAGTAGTCGCTACAAACTTATTTTTTAAAAATCTATTTTTAACTGTGGCAGCCATCTTGAATTTCTTGCCGATCTGAAATTTTGCTAGGATCAATTAGACATTAAGAGCAACATTCCTGTGAAGTTTCATGAAAATCCGTCAAGTAGTTTCAGAGGAGTAGTCGCTACAAGTTTTTACTATCTGGCAGCCACGTTTAACGTCGAATCAAAACGATTTTTGATAAGGACCAACATCATGTCATGCTGATCATTTTACAAAAAGTTCCATATCAATATCACTTATAGTTTTCAAGAAGTAGTCGCTACAAACTTGTATTTTGAAAATTTATTTTTAGCCGTGGCGGCCATCTTGAATTTCCGGCCGACCTGAAATTTTGCTAGGATCATTAAGACATCAAGAGCAACATTCCTGTGAAGTTTCATGAAAATCTGTCAAGTAGTTTCAGAGAAGTAGTCGCTACAAGTTTTCATTATATAACTCTATGTAAACAAAGATGGCCGCTGGCAGCCATGTTTAACGTCAAATCAAAACGATTTTCAACAAGGACCAACATCATGTCATGCTGATCATTTTAGAAAAAGTTCCATATCAATATCACTTATAGTTTTCAAGAAGTAGTCGCTACAAACTTGAATTTAAAAAATCTATTTTTAGCTTTGGCGGCCATCTTGGATTTCACATCAACATGAATTTTTGCGAGGATCAACTAGACTTCATGGGCAACATTTCTGTAAAGTTTTATGAATATCCATCCAGTAGTTTCAGAGGAGTAGTCGCTACAAATAAAAGTTAACGGACGGACGGACGGACGGACGGACGACGGACGCCGCACCACGGCATAACCGCGGCATAAGCTCTGCTGATCTCTGATCAGTAGAGCTAAAAATCTATGTTTAGCTTTGGCGGCCATCTTGGATTTCACATCAACAGGAATTTTTGCTAGGATCAACTAGACTTCATGGGCAACATTTCTGTAAAGTTTCATGAATATCCATCTAGTAGTTTTAGAGGAGTAGTCGCTACAAATAAAAGTTTACGGACAGACAGACGGACGGACAGACAAACAGACAGACGGACAGACGGACGCCGCACCATGGCATAAGCTCTGCTGATCTCTGATCAGTCAAGCTAAAAAACGGCAAAAGATCTGGTAAAGTTTGGTAAAGATTAGATGAAAAATGGAAGCCATATCATATTAACGAGGCAAAATATTTTTAACTAAATCAAGGGCCATAACTCCGCTGTTATTGGTCCAATCTGGCTGGTTTTCGAAGTTGTGCGAGCTTTCATTGATATTAACAATCTGGTAAAATTTGGTAAAGATCGGATGAAAAATGAAGGCCTTTGGCCAGTAGAGCTAAAAATCATCAGCTCCAAAGAGTAGGTCAAGGTAAAAGATGAAATCCAGGCATCCAAAAAAAAGATGCACTACCGAAGACACAACTATGTCAAAATAGAATATTTTTACTTCCAAAGATTAAGCTATAAATTAGGTTTAAAACATCTGGTGCATAATTATAGTTCATGAGAAAGTGATGTAAATGTAACAATTAAGTTACCTGCCCTTTGCTTGGATGGTGAAGGTCACATCCACATTTGCTTTATCACGTTGCAATGTACCACTCAAGATACAACTATAAGCAAAGTTAGAAAGGTGTTAGTGCATACAGTTTGTGAAAAAGTGACCTAACAGCCAAAGTTGAAGGTAAAAATTATAACGTTATCTGCCCTTTGCTTGGAGAGTAATAATAATAATAATAATAATAATTTCTTTATTTAACGAAGGTTAAAACACATTAAGTTATGCATATAAAATACAAACACTTATTTTCAATGTGAAAGAGTTTGTTCGATGTTTTAGTGGAACAAGATCTTTTCACTTAATGGAACGCAACATATAATTTTCATTGTGAGAGAAGCAAATTAGATCTGACAAGTATTTTGGTACTAGTTCATTTTTACATTTAAAAACTAATATTCCTATATGATATAGACATCGGTTTTCGAATGATAACCAACCCAATTCTTTAAACATTAACTTTGAACTAGTATTTAAGTCTTTATTCAGTATTATTCGTGCTGCCCTTTTTTAAATTTTTGTTATTTTCATGATTTCAGCTTTCGAATTAACTCCCTTTCCCCAAATAGTGCAACAATAGTCAGACGATGACATAATGTAAGCGTTATAAAATATTTTCTTCATATCATATGTTAAATAGTAAATAATATGTTTTAATAATGCAATTTTAGTATTGAGTGTTGAACAAACTTTAAATATTTGATACTTCCACGATAGTGTATTATCAACATAATATACCTAGTAGTTTATGTAGATACTTTAACATTTCTTTGGCATTTTTAACCTTATATTTTGTGGAGATAAGCATACATTTAGTTTTTGATGGGTGCAGTGCCATGTTATTAATGCAACACCAACTTTTAACAGCATTCAGATTTTCCTGTAATTTTTTCTCGATCACATCTATATTATGATCAGATTCATAGAGAGTAGAGTCATCTGCATACAGATCAATATTTATTGCATTTGGTGATATTGATATGTCATTAATATACAGAAGAAATAAAAGAGGGCCTAGTATGGAGCCCTGAGGAATACCTGATTTTATTACCATTTCATCAGAAAACTGGCCATTAACCTTCATTCTTTGCTTGCGATTACTTAAATATGATGTGAACAATTTAATGGTTTTGTCTGAGAAATGGTACAATTTAAGTTTATACAATAGTATTTGATGATCCACAAGATCAAATGCCTTTTTTAAGTTGAGAAATATTGCTCCTACATATTTTCCAGAATCTATGTCTTTTAACCATGAATCAATTAAGCCTTGTTAAAATAGTTTGACAGGAGTGCAATTTTCTGAATCCTGATTGTGTCATATGTAAAAGATCAGTCGTTTGAAAATAGTTATGTAATTGGGTCGCTATGTGACTTTGGAAAACTTTTAAAATGGTCGGAAGAATAGAAATTGGTCTATAATTGTTTGGGTCGGTTCTATCCCCAGTTTTAAAAATTTAAATAACAATTGCTTTTTTAAGACTATCGGTGAATATTCCATAATGTATACTACTGTTTATTATATGTGCAATAGCATAAGTTATATGGTCCCCACAATATTTAAGAATTCTAGGTCCTATTCCATCCAGTCCAGTAGATTTCATAACATCTAATTTGTCAATTATTAGTTTAACTTTGTTTGGTGTTATTTCTTCTATAGAAAAGGTTTTGAACTTCAGTTTTTCGTTCATACACTGTTGCAGTTTTTTAAAGTTTTCTGTGACAAAATTAATGACTTTTTTTCTATAATATTAGATATGTTTATGAAATTTTCATTTAATGTGTTTAAAATATTCAAATTTCCATCTATAATATTATCATTTATAATTATAGTTTTAGGTAAAGATGCATTTTCAAATCTGCCTTCTTTAGGATTACTTATCGTTCGAAGCGTTTTCCACAAATAGCTTGGACTTTTATTTTCCCTGATAGCGTCATTATAAAAGTTTTTTTTGCTTTTCTTTATCATAGATGCAATTTTATTTCTCATAGTTTTATATTTATCATATTCGCCCTGCCTGTGTAATCTATCTTGCTCAAAGATAGCGTTTTTGATCCCTTCATTAAACCATCCTGGTTGAGTATGATATTTGACTCTCTTCTTTTTTTACAGTAGCATGTTTACATAAAATGTTATTAAGTATATTATAAAGGCAATTAAGAGACTGATTGAGGGTCACTGTACAATTCAATCAATTCAAGTGGAGCCATAGCTAATTGTTCTTGAAATAAGTTTAGATCAAACTTCTTGAAAGACCTATAATTAATAGATATGTGTGTATTGTTTTTACTTATAATTGGTCTGAAAAATCGTGTGCAACACACCCGATAGTGATCACTTATACTGTAAAATGGAATATTTACATCAGAAAGTATGTTGGGATTTGTGGTATAAATATGATCAATTATGGTCAAACTCTTTTGAGTTACACGCGTTGCAATTTTCACTAATTGTGTTAGGTCGAATTTCTGTATAAACGATTGCCATCTCTTGTTACTGAACAATTCGACTGAATTATTAGGCATGTAATTAAGATTTAAGTCACCAAGAATGTGAGTTTCAAATTTAAAGATGTTAGCAGTTTCAATTTGTCCTTCATATAAATCAATCCACGTTTGGTGTATATCTGGTGGTCTATAAACAAAATTTAAAAGAAACGGTTTAGAGCCCTGTATATTAACTTGAATCCAAGTGACGAGTATATGTGATTTGATTCGAAATAAATACGATAAGACTGCCTCCTTTCCGATTCGACTTCCGGTCTCGCCTTTCAAATGTATATCCGGGAATATGCAAAATATTATCGCATGCATTTTCTGTGAGAAATGTTTCACATAATCCAAGAATTTTGTTTGAATTAGTGCGAGTCAATTGATATTTTATTTCATCTAATTTTGGTAACAGGTATATGTATTCCTTTTGACGTTGCGTTAAATATAAAACTAGATTTGTCATAATCCTTATCATGTAAAAGTGCGTTTCCATGTAATGAATTATTATTTGAGTTATCAGGTGAGTAATATTCTCCCTTAATAATAGCATTATGTGTAGTATTTATTTGCAATATTGATTGATATAAATCATCGTAAAATGTCAATAATGAATTTTCGCACAGTAGATAGTTAGTATAATTTAAAACTGTGTTATAAAAGATAATGCGCTGTGGTAATTTTGCATCTTTCATAATATTGAGATTTAAAGAGTTTATGTATAAATGTACTTCATAAAATGAATACTGGTGTGTTAAATCACATAGCACAGAATTATAGTCTGACGATAATAATGTTCGACTAAATATTTTAAGAGGGTATTTAACGAAAGAATCTTTTTCCATCGAAATATAGTTATTACACTTGCAAATTGTCTCATTACATATTTCACATAATAATGCTAATATTTCATATTTGTTATAACTTATTACATGAGAGTGCTTGCCGGAAATATCCTAATGTTTGTAAGCATAAACACCGCTGGCACCTAGTGCTCGGTTTCCGCTGTTCGAGTCATCAACATAGTTACTTCCAGGAGAGTAAAGCTTCTGTTCACTTAGAATGTGTCGTCTGCAGTTTTGAGTGGAATGATTATACATTGAATTTTGAATTTTAGCATGAGAGTCAAGGTTATACATTGAATTTTGAATTTTAGCATGAGGGTCAAGGTCACATCCACATCTGCTTTGTCACTTGTGATGTACCACCCTAGATACAACTATAAACAAAGATTGAAAGGTGTAGTGCATACAGTTTGCGCAAAATTGACCTCAACACAAAAGTTGAAGGTAAAATTATTAAGTTATCTGCCCTTTGCTTGGAGGGTTAAGGTCACTTCCACATTTGTTTTGTCACGTTGCGATGTACAACTCAAGATACAATTATAAGCAAAGTTTTAAAGGTCTAGTGCGTACAGTTTGTGAAAGTGACCTAAAACGCAAAAATGTGGAGGGAGTGTGGACAGGGGTGGTGGAGGGAGCCCATGCCCCAATATAGGTGAAGTATGAATAAGATGTATAATGCTATAAGAAATCCCAAACCAAAATTATAGATATATACATGCTTACATGCAAACCTAGATCTGCCTTTATTGCACATTTTATGGGCCATCACAATTTGAGTTCCATGGGTGCCCAGAATTTGCAGAAGACAAAATTACTTACCCAACCCTTTACAACATACTATAAGGAAACCAATTCACAAATTTAGTTTAGCTAGAACAAGAAATGTAAGAAATATAGACCTGTAAACACAGCTTACACGCAAAATTTGATGTGAAACAGACACATTTTAAGGGCTATCAGAATTTGGGTTCCATGGGAGCCCAGAGGTTACAGGAACCAAAATTACTTAAGCAGCCCTTAAGATAATGCTATAAGAAAGCCCATGGCCAAATTTGGTTGCGCTAGGGTAAGAAATGTAAGAGATATAGCCTTGTAAACACAGCTTACACGCAAAATTTGATGTGAAATGGGACACAGTTTATGGGCTATCATAATTTGGGTTCCATGAGAGCCCATGGGTTACAGGAACCAAAATTGCGTATGCAGCAGGGCTTCTAAAATTTTAAAATGCAAATCGGTCCAGGTTTTTAACTGCCATAAATTTCCATGAATTTCTTCCGTTCAGTCATTGATATAGAGAACTATTTAAAATGTATGTTTGTATTATATTTTTATTATTTATAACTTACTTTATCACAATTTGTACATTTTAATGACTATGTCCATGTCTTCGCTTTACTGAATGAATAATTTTCACTCAATATTAAAATTGTTGATCATTTGAGGAATTGAACCGGAAGTGTCTAATAAACCGGGTAGGTATAAAACGCGGACTAACACGCGCGGACTAGCGGATTCTATACGATTTTATAAATTTGAGTAATATCATTTTTCATCAATTGGCTTAATTAATACCAAATGTTACGACTAACGCAAACAATTTCGGTCCGACTTAAAAAAAAAACGGTGTCAGGTTTGATCACTTTCCTTAATATTACTAATAAATAAATTTATAGCTAGTATATACCATCAGAAAACAAGGCTACAACAATGTGGGGTGGGGTTGGGAGCACAACATAACTATGTGTAAGAATTGACCAAAACTACACAGAAATATGTAAAAAAAATATAAAAAAAAAAAAATATCGAGTTTTGAGTGGGGTGCGGGTTGGGAGAGAGGCGGGGGTGGATGGTGGGGGGAGTGGGGGTGGTGAGAGCAACATATATGTGTAAGAAGCTATGTAATAATTCACCAAAACAACACAAAAATATGAAGAAATCGAGTTTGAGTGGGATGGGGTAGAGGTGTGGGGTGGGGAGGGCATCAAGTGTAAGAATTGACTAAAACAACAAAGAAATATGTAAAAAAAATAATAATAATAATTCAAGTGGGGTGGGGTGAGAGGCAGGGGGTGAGGGGAGAGGCGGGAGTGAGTTGGAGGAGGGGGCGGGGAGGGTTGTAACATATATGTGTAAGAATTGACAAAAGCAACACAGAAATATGTAAAAAAAAAAAAATCAAGTGTGACAGCCATGTTTAATGTTGAATCAAAATAATGTTTGACTCTGATAACCATCATGTCATGCTGATCATTTTACAAAAAGTCCCATATCAATATCACTTATAGTTTTCAAGACGTAGTCGCTACAAACTTCTTTTTTAAAAAATATAATTTTAGCTGTGGAGGCCATCTTGAATTTCTGGCCGATCTGAAATTTTGCTAGGATCAATTAAACATTAAGAGCAACATTCCTGTAAAGTTTCATGAAAATCTGCCAAGTAGTTTCAAAGGATTAGTTGCTACAAGTTTTTACTATATAACTCTATGTAAACAAAGATGGCTGCTGGCAGCAATGTTTAACGTTGAATCGAAACAATTTTTGACAAGGACCAACATCATGTCATGCTGATCATTTTACAAAAAGTCCAATATCTATATCACTTATAGTTTTCAAGTAGTAGTCGCTACAAACTTGTATTTTGAAAATCTATTTTTAGCCGTGGCGGCCATCTTGAATTTCCGGCCGACCTGAAATTTTGCTAGAATCAATTAGACATCAAGAGCAACATTCCTGTGAAGTTTCATGAAAATCCGTCAAGTAGTTTCAAAGGATTAGTCGCTACAAGTTTTTACTATATAACTCTATGTAAACAAAGATGGCTGCTGGCAGCCATGTTTAACGTTGAATCAAAACAATTTTTGACAAGGACCAACATCATGTCATGCTGATCATTTTACAAAAAGTCCAATATCAATATCACTTATAGTTTTCAGGAAGTAGTCGCTACAGACTTGTTTTTTGAAAAATTATTTTTAGCCGTGGCGGCCATCTTGAATTTCCGCCGACCTGAAATTTTGCTAGGATCAATCAGACATCAAGAGCAACATTCCTGTGAAGTTTCATGAAAATCCGTCAAGTAGTTTCAGAGGAGTAGTCGCTACAAGTTTTCATTATATAACTCTATGTAAACAAAGATGGCCACTGGCAGCCATGTTTAACGTCGAATCAAAATAATGTTTGACTCTTATAACCATCATGTCATGCTGATCATTTTACAAAAAGTCCCATATCAATATCACTTATAGTTTTCAAGACATAGTCGCTACAAACTTCTTTTTTAAAAATCTATTTTTAGCTGTGGTGGCCATCTTGAATTTCTGGCCGATCTGAAATTTTGCTAGGATCAATTAGACATTAAGAGCAATATTCCTGTAAAGTTTCATGAAAATCTGTCAAGTAGTTTCAAAGGAGTAGTCGCTACAAGTTTTTAATATATAACTGTATGTAAACAAAGATGGCCTCTGGCAGCCATGTTGAACGTTGAATCAAAACGATTTTTGACAAGGACCAACACCATGTCATGCTGATCATTTTAGAAAAAGTCCCATATCAATATCACTTATAGTTTTCAAGACGTAGTCGCTACAAACTTCTTTTTTAAAAAATCTAATTTTAGCTGTTGCGGCCATCTTGAATTTCTGGCCGATCTGAAATTTTGCTAGGATCAATTAAACATTAAGAGCAACATTCCTGTAAAGTTTCATGAAAATCTGCCAAGTAGTTTCAAAGGATTAGTCGCTACAAGTTTTTACTATATAACTCTATGTAAACAAAGATGGCTGCTGGCAGCCATGTTTAACGTTGAATCAAAACAATTTTTGACAAGGACCAACATAATGTCATGCTGATCATTTTACAAAAAGTCCAATATCAATATCACTTATAGTTTTCAAGTAGTAGTCGCTACAAACTTGTATTTTGAAAATCTATTTTTAGCCATGGCAGCCATCTTGAATTTCCGGGCGACCTGAAATTTTGCTAGGATCAATTAGACATCAAGAGCAACATTCCTGTGAAGTTTCATGAAAATCCGTCAGGTAGTTTCAGAGGAGTAGTCGCTACAAGTTTTCATTATATAACTCTATGTAAACAAAGATGGCCACTGGCAGCCATGTTTAACGTCGAATCAAAATAATGTTTGACTCTTATAACCATCATGTCATGCTGATCATTTTACAAAAAGTCCCATATCAATATCACTTATAGTTTTCAAGACATAGTCGCTACAAACTTCTTTTTTAAAAATCTATTTTTAGCTGTGGTGGCCATCTTGAATTTCTGGCCGATCTGAAATTTTGCTAGGATCAATTAGACATTAAGAGCAATATTCCTGTAAAGTTTCATGAAAATCTGTCAAGTAGTTTCAAAGGAGTAGTCGCTACAATTTTTTCCATATAACTGTATGTAAACAAAGATGGCCTCTGGCAGCCATGTTTAACGTTGAATCAAAACGATTTTTGACAAGGACCAACACCATGTCATGCTGATCATTTTAGAAAAAGTCCCATATCAATATCACTTATAGTTTTCAAGAAGTAGTCGCTACAAACTTGTATTTTGAAAAATTATTTTTAGCCGTGGCGGCCATCTTGAATTTCCGGCCGACCTGAAATTTTGCTAGAATCAATAAGACATCAAGAGCAACATTCCTGTGAAGTTTCATGAAAATCCTTCAAGTAGTTTCAGAGGAGTAGTTGCTACAAGTTTTCATTATATAACTCTATGTAAACAAAGATGGCCGCTGGCAGCCATGTTTAACGTCGAATCAAAACGATTTTCGACAAGACCAACATCATGTCATGCTGATCATTTTAGAAAAAGTCCCATATCAATATCACTTATAGTTTTCATGAAGAAGTCGCTACAAACTTGTTTTTTATAAACCTTTTTTTAGATCTGGCGGCCATCTTGGATTTCACATCAACATGAATTTTTGCTAGGATCAACTAGACTTCATGGGCAACATTTCTGTAAAGTTTCATGAAAATCCATTCAGTAGTTTCAGAGAAGAAGTCGCTACAAAAAAAAGTTTATAGACAGACGGACAGACGGACGGACAGACGGACGACGCACCACGGCATAAGCTCTGCTGATCTCTGATCAGTAGAGCTAAAAAATAGTTTCAAGTGGTGGGGTGTGGGGTAGAGCTGGGGGAGAGTGGGGGGAGAGGCGGGAGTGGGTTGGGGGCAGAGAGAGGGGGCAACATATATGTGTAAGAATTGACTAAAACAACTAAAGAAATACAGTCTACTCTCATTAACTCAAACTCGCTTATTTCGAATTTCCGCTTAAGTCGAATGTTTTTCACGGTCCCAATTTTATTCCTTCTATTTTTATGCAATTTGACTTCTTTTAAGTCAAATTTCGATTAGTCGAATTATTCGATAATTCAAACTATTTTTCTGGTCCCAAACACGAGTCTATACATTAATGTACTCTCGTTAATTCGAAGTTCAATTAAAGTGCCAAATGCAAGTTTGATCAAACACAAGCCGGTGTCGAAGTTGATTGTGAAGCAAACAAATGGTGATAATTGCTGAGATGATTTGACCTGTAACAAATAAATCATGGTGACATGTTTGTTAATTTATTTTCTTGTGTTGTCTCTGATTTTTCATGATAAATTAAGGCTTGTTAACGAGGAAATTTGTTTAGGCTAATTGAAAACAATGGTCATCGCGTGGGTTAAAACAATTATAATACTTATACTAATTTGACATGGACGAAACGTATAACTAATTAATTAATGAGTGGCAGTTGTCAATGTTCATTTTTTTGCTATAAAATTCGAATGTTTAATGTAATCAAATCATTATATATTATAAGAGAGTAGATAGTGAAAACACCGAAAGAACATAGACTTATAGACCTGAATATTGTAAATTGTTTCGTTTAAATATGATTTCTTATAATCGATATACTGTCTGTGTAAATCTAAACGTCTATTTATAGAAATGCATTTGTGACAATTTTAAAAACATTGTTTCATTGTATATATGCCTTTCTCTGTTTTTATATTAAATTATGAAATCATCAGTAGTTTGCTGATTTATTTCATTACCAAAACGTAATATATATTATACTGCTTTAACATGAAATGCCCGAATATACAAACTGACAAAACGAAAGTAGAATGCTCTGATACAGGTCATACAATTAGAGCGTGATAATAACAGTAAGTAATGTAATTGTGAATTATAACTGTAAAGAAACATATTCATAAATATATATGAAGGAAGAAATCATGTATTTCATTAAAATCGGCAAATATCGGCAATATATACACGTATATGCATAGTGTTAAACAGGTGGGTGGGGGATTAAAAAAAAACAAGTATGCCATAATCGTTTAATTCGAACTTCGGATAACTCGAACTATTTTTCTGGTCCCTTGAAATTCGAGATACTGAGTGTGGACTGTATGTAAAAAAAAAATAAAAAGTTTCAAGTGTGTGTGTGTGTGTGTGTGTGTGTGTGGGGGGGGTGGGGGGGGGGGGTGATGGGGTGAGAGGCGTGGGGGTGAGGTGGTGTGTGCAGGGAAGGTTGCAACATATATGTGTAAGAATTGACTAAAACAACACAGAAATATGTAAAAAAAAAAAAAAAATCAAGTGGTGGGTGTGGTGATGAGGTGAGAGGCGGGGGTGGGTGGGGGAAGGGGCGGGGAGGGTTGCAACATATATGTGTAAGAATTGACAAAAGCAACACAGAAATATGTAAAAAAAAAAAAATCAAGTGTGGGGCGTGGTGGTGGGTGGTGTGATGGGGTAAGAGGCTGGGGGGTGGGGCTGGGGGGTGGGGCGGGGGGCGGGCAACATATATGTGTAGGAATTGACAAAAGCAACTCAGAAATATGTAAAAAAAAAAAAAATGGGGGCAAGGAAGAGGGGGGGGGGAGAGGAGGGAGCCCATGCCCCAATATGGGTGAAGTAATAAGATGCATAATGCTATAACAAATCCCAAACCAAAATTATAGATATATACATGCTTACATGCAAACCTATATCTGCCTTTATTGCACATTTTATGGGCCATCACAATTTGGGTTCCATGGGAGCCCAGAATTTGCAAAAGACAAAATTACTTATCCAACCCTTTACAATATACTATAAGGAAACCAATTCAAAAATTTAGTTCAGCTAGGACAAGAAATGTAAGAAATATAGACCTGTAAACACAGCTTACACACAAAATTTGATGTGAAACAGACACATTTTAAGGGCTATCAGAATTTGGGTTCCATGGGAGCCCAGGGGTTACAGGAACCAAAATTACTTAAGCAGCCCTTAAGATAATGCTATAAGGAAGCTAATGGCCAAATTTGGGTGAGCTAGGGTAACAATTGTAAGAGATATAGACTTGTAAACACAGCTTACACGCAAAATTTGATGTGAAATGGGACACATTTTATGGGCTATCATAATTTGGGTTCCATGGGAGCCCATGGGTTACAGGAACCAAAATTGCTTATGCAGTCCTTAAGATAATGCTATAAGGAAGCCCATGGCCAAATTTGGTTGTGCTAGGATAAGAAATGTAAGAGATATAGACTTGTAAACACAGCTTACACGCAAACCTGAATGTGGGACGCCGACGCCGACGCCAACGCCAACGCCGACGCCGACGCCGACCCCGGGGTGATTACATAAGCTCTCTTATTCTTCGAATAGTCGAGCTAATAAAAGCATTCAATCTTCGACAAACACTCAGTTATATTTGAATATAGAAGAAATCATAGAAGTCTTACATAATGTACATATATATCCAAGCCAAAAACAAAACAAACAAAAACAAATATCATTCATGTTAATGTGCATTTTGCAATAAACATTTTATAATTATATTTAAATGACTGGATAGTAGGAAGAGAACGTTTGTCGACCGGTATATTGTTCCAAACGTGTCGACCAAAGTCGCTAAAGGTGTCTTTCATGTATTTAGTCTACGGTTTTTGTGTAACAAGATCATTTCGTGTAGCTGATCTTAGATTATACCTATCATTACATGAGAATGTCAAAAGTTGTGATATGTAATTAGGAGCTAGGTTGTTTATTGATTTATATATCAACACACCAGTATGATAATGACATCTGCTATGAAAAGAAAGCCACTGAAGTTCAATGAACATATCCTTAGAATTAGTTCGAAAAGGTTTGTTTAATATTATTCTAGCTGCTCTTTTTTGAATTTTATGTATTTTATCTTCTATTTTTTTGCTTTTACCCCATACAGTACAGCAATAATCAAATGTAGACATGATGTAGGCATTATAAACATAATTTTCATATCATATGTTAAATAGTAAGATACACGTTTCAATAAGGCAATTTTAGAATTGAGTTTGGAACACATTTTGGCTATTTGTACATTCCAAGACAAAGTTCTGTCAACATAAATAAACTCCCAGGACCTTTTGAACTGCGACATTTTCTATACATAAACTATCAACAGTTAATTTCAATATATCCACATGTTTAAGCTTGTGATGTGTTCCTATGACCATGCATTTAGTTTTCGCTGGATGTAATGACATATTATTCAAAATACACCACTTATTTATAATATTCAAACGAGCTTTAAGTCTATTTTGTACATCCAAAATATTATAATCAAATTCGTATACTGTAGTATCATCTGCATAAATATCTGTATTTCCAGAGGTAGATGCGAATGCAATGTCATTTATGTACAATAGAAATAGCAATGGACCTAGTATTGATCCCTGAGGAACACCTGAAGTAACTTTAAGCATCTCGGATTTTAAAGTTTTTACCTTTATCAATTGTTTTCTATTCGAAAGGTATGAATCAAATAATGTAATGGTATTGTCTGAAAATGGTAAAGTTTCAATTTGTGTATCAATATTCTATGGTCTACAAGATCGAATGCCTTTCTTAGATCAAGAAATACAGCTCCTATTAATTTACCTGAGTCTATATCTTTTAACCATGCTTCTATTAACCGTGACAGAGCAATATGACATGAATGATATTGTCTGAAACCTGACTGGGTCTGGTGAATAACATTATACGTCTTGAAATAGAATAGTATTTGAATGGCTATATGACGCTCAAATATTTTTGAAATTGTTGGTAAGACTGAAATTGGACGATAATCACATGGGTCGTCTTTATTTCCATTTTTGTGTATAGGAATCACACATGCCTCCTTAAAAGTATCAGGGAACACTCCAGTTTGTATGCTGTTATTTATGATTGAAGCTATGGAGGATGTTATGTAATCACCACAATATTTTAAAATTCTAGGACCAATACCGTCTATACCTGTTGATTTGTTACTATCAAGTTTATAAATCAACTTTCTAACTTCAAAAGGTGTTATGAGTTGTATACTAAATGAAGCATATTTCAATTTAATATCAAGTTGTTGCCGTAATTCAGAGAAATCTCCTTTTACAAAACTCGTCTTTTTTTAAACAATGTTTGAAATATTTATAAAATGCTCGTTTAATGCATTAATAATATTTAATTGTCCTTCAATGATATGATCATTTTTGATTAGCCTATCAGGTACTGAAATGCCTCCATTGTTTTCTTTTCCCGTTTTGGAAATGTTTTTTAAGTTTTTCCACATATATTTTGGGCTTTTATTTTCTTTAATAGCGTTGTTATAAAAGTTTTTCTTATTTTTCTTTATCATGGATGAAATTTTATTGCGTAATAATTTATATTGTTCAATCTGTTTTTCTTTATGTAGCTTATCTCTCTGATAAATAGCGTTCTTAATCTCATCACAAAACCACCCAGGCTGGGTTTCATGTTTTATTCTCTTTTCTCGAATAGGTGCATGCTTTTCTAGAATAGTATTTAAAATTGTATAGAACATATTTAATGACTCATTTGGATCAATAAAATATTCAACTATTTCGTATGGTGATTTTGCTAAATCATTACAGAATGTACGTTCATCGAAATTCTTAAAAGATCTGTATTTGATTGTCTCATGGGTAACTCGCCCTGACTTAACATTATGTGTCGACCGTGAAAAGCATACTGGATAGTGATCACTTACTGTAAACAGGTACTTTAATTTCACATATTAGATCGGATCTTGTAGTATAAATATGGTTGATTGTTGTAGAACTGTTTTTACTTATTCTGGTAGGCGTATTTACCATCTGATTAAGACCAAATTGCAAAATAGTATTGGCCCATCGTTGATTACTATACTTTTCAGAATCCGTTCCTGTTAAATAGATGATATTGAAATCTCCTAATATATGAATTTCTAAATTCAAATAATCCAACTTGTCAAGCTGAGTTTCAAATAATCTTCGAATAGTCGAGCTAAAAATCAAACAACAACAACACCCAAGCCAAATACTGAATCAACAATGACAACAAAACAACAGTCAAGTCAATATGACTGGAACTACAACAACATGACCCAAGTTAAATTGAAAAACAATAATGTTGCAGTTTCGATGAATCAGCCAGGGGTTAAGAGAGAACCAGTCCGCACAAAGTTTGTGTATTAAAACCTTTAAAGGGCCATAACTCCACCAAAAGTCACCCAAAGTTTCGTTGAAATGAGAACTATGTTCAGGAGAACTAGTTCGGACAAAGTTTGTGACATACAGATTCCAGACAGACGACAGACAACAACAACAGACAGACAGACAGACAGCACAAAAAAAATGTGTGAGAGACATAAAACAACTACAAGATATGTACCAAATATTAATTTCAACAGCAACAACAGGAACAATGAGACCAAATTCAACTTGAATAAGAAAAATACTACAAGGGGGCTAAGTCGACTTGAACAACAAAAATACACTTTTAAGACAGGGCCTTAAATCTTGTATTACCTTTTTATCTGCTGTCTGGCAGCAACATTTGGACACCATCTTCACACAGGACAACCAACTCTATACCATTGCTCACAACATGCTGCCGCATTAGAGGTCTTCTTCTGTAACACTAAAAAGTAATACCAGGATCATGGCAATGATGTATTTTTTCTTAACTTTGCTTGATACTATTGATGAAGTGTTTGCAGATATTTTTTTCTCCATAAACATAGTGTAACTGGAGCAAGTTAAAGGGGCACCATTGCATATCTCCACACTTTTAAATAATAGCATGTATTCACACTTGAGCCAGTCTTTACAACATGAGCCGATGTTTAAAGTCTGTATTGAAAACAAAAAGCAGGATAAAACAAACATCAGATATAGACTTGGAGTTCTACATTTTGACCCCACTACCCAAGGTGATGCTTGTTTACATCAGTGCACTCCCGTTGCAATGGCATTCAATTTGATATGCGACATGACCCTATTTGGAAATTTCCAGGCAGTGATAATACATACAAAATTTCATTCTTTTATATTAAGCTTGTAAGAGTAATTGTATATTTTATGTCAAAATATAGACACTAGTAGAAGATTTTCACCACTCCCCAAACAAAAACCTGTAATATATGTATTGATCCTTAAGGTACCGACAATACATACAACATTTTACAGTTTAGCATTGTGCTTTTTATTTAAAACCACCCCCATGCCCCTAGCCCCGACCCCATGGGATGTACGTAATTTTTAATTCCATTGCACATTTGCACATATTTTCCAATCATATACAACAGTTTCAAGTTTGTACCTGTAACGGTGTAGGAGGTGTGTCAATTAATACAGATTGATGGATGGATGCATGAATGGACGGACAGATGGATGGGATAACAATATCCCCTGCTTTCTGGGAAAAAGTGCAGGGATAACGACAGTTGCAGACATTTTTTGTTAAAAATACCATTTAGCAAATATCAGATAATATTACTTCGGTCTTTCAAAAGAACAGTTGTGAAAATACAAGTATTGATAAATTAAAACATTATTTACAGAGAAGGTTCTGTATCAATCAGCAATGATCAACATCTGCACATTTATTAAAATTGTAAATGAGATTAATCAAAAAAAAAAACACTCAAATAACAACAACACTCAGGAATATTCAATGCCATGAAAATCTATGCAAATATATATATATGACAAAAGCAAGGTAGCAACAGTATATGACATGGCATAAAGCAACGGCTGATGTTCAAGTTTTGTATGTTTTGTCAGTTTATCAACATTAGTTTATGCTGACCTAAACACAAACAAGAAACACCACAAGAAGCACCACCCAACCGGTGGTGCAGACGCTCCACTTTCAACCTTGTTTAATTATTGGGAAACAATGTTGAAGGGCATAATTTTGCTTAATTGCAGAACAGAATTATTGCACCTGTTAACCTTAAATCTTGTAAAAAAAGTATAAAAGAGGCCATAGTTTTGTTAAATTAAAGCATGAGTTATAGAACCTGGTTGTATGATGTTGCCTAATGATGTGAGAATATAAGAATCTTTCATGGGTATCCGGTGAAGATAGGGAATTCCAACCCGAGGTATACCTGTTTTTATCGGAACCGAGGCTACCGAGGCTCTGTCGAGGTTCCGATTAAAACACTTATACAGAGGGTTGGAATTCCCTATCTGAACCTAATACCCATGATAGATTATTTTTCTTGCATATCAGAGACATGTGCATTGATGCCGCCATTTACTAACGTTCTACGTTTTCCTGCATACCTGATGTTGGCACGTGAGAATTTTATCTCGACCCTAGTTTGAGATGGAAATATCTAGCCCCTGTAAAATGACAGATATCCTTGTCCGGTATGCAAATAGATTTAATCCATTATGTGAAGTATTTTCGGAGATATAAGCTTACATACTAACTTAAACCAAATATTCTAAGTATTATAAAGGGGCCATGATTTTGTTACAATAAAAGCATGCGTTACAAAACCTGGCTGCGTGATGTCTAATATGATGTCGAATACATGTGTGAAATTTCAATCGATTATGTAAAATAGTTTCCAAGATACAATCTTATATACAAACTTTGACCAAATATTCTAAGTAGAAAAGGGACCATAATTTTGTTAAAATAATAGACATCGAAAAGGTCGAACTAAAAATTAAACTACGAAAAACAAAACGTTTACTAAAGCAATGTAATGAAACGGACTGGTTGTTTTATTTCTCATATTCTGTACAAATCTTAAATGAAGAAAGTGGCCGTGGTAGCTTAGTGGGTAAGAACGTGGCTTTGGGGCTACACCATGCACCGCTCATGGGTTTTCTCCCAGGTGGCAGAGGCATGTGTGATGGGAAACGTCATGTTTCATCTCATCTCCCTCTAAGGACGCTTTCCCTATATTACCTAATATACTCAACAAAAACATAAACTTCCGCAACTTTACCCATACATGTAGACACAATGAAAACATATTTTGTTTGGTCTTATATGTTAATACCTTTGTTAAAAGGCCAGCACTGTCATGAAAACAATTTTCCTCGAATCAAACTTGTACGCAAAGTTATTCCCCTTGTTTTGGTTTAAACAGCATTTCCAGGTCTTCTGGTTTAAACTTTGATTTAACACAGTTTAGTTCTATTTAAATAAACCGAAGATAACCCCAGCACAAAAAAAACAGAGAAAGTAAGCTGACCTGTTCACTCACTTTTGCGCCATACAGCTTTAAAGAATGAATATTTTCAGGTTTTTGATGATTATTAATATTGATCAGAATGATCGAGTGATAAGTGTAAAATGATGAAATTGTATCTAGATTGGTTTACAAAGTGTAACAAAGTCAACCCTATGCAAATCACAGCTTAAAATGCGGAAGTTTCATTTTTTGTTCAGTATATATATGTGTTAATGGGACATAAACATTTTATTTCATTGAAATGAAGAAAATGATCTTCCAGAACAGTTCATAATCACTCACCATTAATTTACTACCTTGACTATTGACCTGAAAATGGAAAAGGGTAATTCTCACTTAATGGGCAGTACACCTTTAAAGTTTCATGAGTGTGTCGGAAGATGCTAAGTACTTACGGAGTTAAAAAAAAATCATGAACCGCCCATGATGACCCTAACCTTAACCTAGTGACCTGAAAAAGTAAAGGGGTCATCCCAGGGCTTCTAAAATCGCCGGTTTATCAGTTCTCAGACCGAAATCTGTTTCTCCAGACCGTTTTTCTTTTCAAAATCTCTGTTTAAATCGGTCCAGATATTTTATCTATCGGTCGTTAAAAAATCTACAATTGCCCTTTACCCTCCTTCTAATATCTTAAACTATGCCTTGCGGCAATATTCTTTGATCCATAACATGACTGTCACTCGCTGTGCGAAAGTAGGTCAATTTGAACTAAACCATTACCGATAGTAGGGAGTTTTCCGGAAGAGTCTATAGCTAGGTAGCATGCCTTTGATGTGTGATCAGAGAAAGTATATCACGCGTTCTGTCGGTTCACTAAAGCGAGTGTTACCGTCTGTAATTTCTTTGATATACCGTTAGTCATAAGGTGTTAGCCTGTTTGCTTGTGTCGGTTTGTTTTTTTAAGTGGCCAAAGCTGGGACTGAAATTTGTTTGCGTCATTAAAAAAATTAAAATACCGAGCGGTTTTACTTGTTTGTTTTTGATAAAAAAAATTACAATAACTTTAAGTATAATATTAATGACATTAATTAAGGAAAGTGATCAATCCTGACACCGTTTTTTTTTTAAGTCGGACCGAAATTGTTTGCGTTAGTCGTAACATTTGGTATTAATTAAGCTAATTGATGAAAAAAGATATTACTCAAATTTATGATAAATCGTATATAATCACGAACATTACTGCTGTTCGTTAGTCATAGTTAATAGATATGGCACGGCGAAGTATTTTGACAATGTTCAAAAAGTCGGATGGGGCACCAACTAGGTTAGAAAACTGGACTGGCAACCCGGTAGAAATAGATAATCGGGCTGGCAACCCGGTAGAGTTGGACAACCGGGCTGGAAACCAGGTAGAGATAGGGTGTGATATAGTTGAGGAGGATCGGACTGGCAACCCGATCGAGTCTGTGAGAGCACAGACTGAAGGCTCTGATGAGCTTACTGAGACTAGGAACATCTCAAGACGCTTTCATGCTGATGT
Source organism: Cyrtodaria siliqua (assembly GCA_037043455.1). Classification (NCBI taxonomy): domain Eukaryota; kingdom Metazoa; phylum Mollusca; class Bivalvia; order Adapedonta; family Hiatellidae; genus Cyrtodaria; species Cyrtodaria siliqua. The sequence continues at coordinate 6,250 of JAWPHD010002092.1, read as the reverse complement.
TTAAACACAAACACAGCAGTATATCAGTCACAGTTATTTCAAAGAATCGGAAACTGACAGCAAGCAGTTCCTCTGATTTAACTCCCACTACTAAGAAAGCAAAAGTAGGCGAGAGCTCTCAGTCTACAAACAGTTCATGAAGACTTGGTATGCCGAGTTTGAATGGCTACTGTCAAAGATGTGAGAGTGTTAGAACCGACAAATGAACTCGACTGCCTCTAAATTACATTGGTTACCACGGTGATTCTTCAAGTGACTTCCGGTTTATTAGACACTTCCGGTTCAATTCCTCAAATGATCAACAATTTTAATATTGAGAGAAAATTATTCATTCAGTAAAGCGAAGACATGATGTCAGTCATTAAAATGTACAAATTGTGATAAAGTTAAAAATAATACAAATATAATACAAACATAAGTTTTAAATAGTTCTCTATATAAATGACTAAACGGAAAAAATGCGTGGTGCAGCTGACATGGTGGATGGGGTATGGCGATTTTAGTGATTTTTTCAAAATAAGTGCGATTCTTATGGCAGTAAAAAACCTGGACCGATTTGCATTTTAAAATTTTAGAAGCCCTGGGTCATCCTCACTTCATGCGCCGTCCACCTGTGAAGTTTCACAAATGTGGCGGCAGATGTGGAGGACTTGAATTTTTTCATTGTCCACGGTGACCTTGAAATTTGAACAGTATAGGCAGAGCTCTAGATAAGCTGTGTTTACATGTAATTTACGCAAATATATGAGCCACAAAAAAAATAAATTATGTTGTGGCACCCAAGTACCCATGCAGAGTGGCCCCTTTACACTAGAGTAACAAAACCTGCTTTATAAATGCATTCACATTTGGACAAGACAGTAATATTTGTGTGTTTTTTTTACCCGATAACATCTTAGGGAGCCCCAGCAGACAGAACCAAAATATGAAAACTTTTTGTGCATCTAAACATCCTTAACTAAGAAATACATAACACACAAGAACATGAAATCGCAAAGGTATGGAGGGAGTTGGCATCACAAGGCGGAAACTCTGTTATAATAAATTACTGCAAGTTTCACAAGTTCCACCCCTGTACAGAGGCCTCTTTATGCAGGCAGTCAAAACTCATTTTATATAATTATGTTGTGCCTCAAGTCCCTAAATAACCATACCATATTAGAACTAGAGGTTCTTTTTAGTAACTAGATGGGTGTTCCGCAGAACACGTGTCATTTGTCAGCCCTTTGTCAGTATAACAAGGTTTTTTGGACCCAGATAAATGACCTTGACAAACTGGCCCGACTAAGTTTTCAAACAAGAGAAAGTTATAGCCATCGGTAAGTTTTCGTGAAGAAAAAAATGGGTATTTAAATAACCCATATAATGACCTTCAGTGTGCCCTTGACCTTTATATTTTATTATGGCCATTTCGATGTCACAACAAGTGTATATTTAAAGTTTGATGAAGAAATAAAAAGAATTGAGAAAGTTATAGCTAACGGTAAATTTTCGTGAAGAAAAAAACAAGTATTTAACCCATATAATGACCTTCAGTCTGACCTCGACCTTTATTTTAGTATGGTTATGTCGATGTTGTCATGATGCGTAGATATTGAAAGTTTGATGAAGAAATATCAAGAAATGAGAAAGTTATAGAAAGCGTTAAGTTTTCATGAAGAAAAAATGTGTATTTAACCCATATAATGACCTTCAGTCTGACCTTGACCTTCAATTTTTAGTATGGTCATGTCGATGTTGTCATGATGAGTATATATTGAAAGATTGATGAAGAAATATCAAGAAATGAGAACGTTATAGCCTACGTTATTTTTTCTTGACGGACGGACTGACGGACAGGATGACGAACGACAAAGTGATGCCTATGCACTTTTCTTCGAAAAGGCAACACAAAAACAGATGTCTCCCCCACTGACGAAAAGGCCATTCAACTGGAACACGTTAATGATATACGCAACCTGGCTGAGGATATAATACCAAGATGGTATCAAGATATAATTAAGACAAACATTTTGACAAAGAGTGTACACAAGGTTTTTCCAATATTTGACCTAGTGACCTAGTTTTTAACCCCATGTGACCCATTTTCAAACTTGACCAAGATATAATTAAGACAAACATTCTGACAAAGTTGCATCAAGCTTGGGTCAAAAATATGGCCTCTAGAGTGTACACAAGGTTTTTCCAATATTTGACCTAGTGACCTAGTTTTTAACTTCATGTGACCCATTTCCGAACTTGATCAAGATATAATTAAGATAAACAATTTGACAAAATTTCATCAAGATTGGGTAACAAATATGACCTCTAGAGTGTACACAAGTTTTTTCAAGTATTTGACCTAGTGACCTAGTTTTTGACCCCACATGACCCATTTTTAAACTCGACCGAGATTTCATTGAGACAAACATTCTGACAAAGTTTCATCAAGATCGGGTCAAAAATATGGCCTCTAGAGTGTACACACGGTTTTTCCAAAGTTTGACCTAGTGACCTAGTTTTTAACACCATGTGACCCATTTTTGAACTTGACCAAGATATAATTAAGACAAACATTTTGACAAAGTTTCATCAAGATTGGGTCAGAAATACGGCTTCTAGAGTGTACACAAGGTTTTTCAAGTATTTGACCTAGTGACCTAGTTTTTAACCCCATGTGACCCATTTTCAAACTTGACCAAGATATAATTAAGACAAACATTCTGACAAAGTTGCATCAAGCTCGGATCAAAAATATGGCCTCTAGAGTGTACACAAGGTTTTTCCAATATTTGACCAAGTGACCTAGTTTTTAACTTCATGTGACCCATTTTCGAACTTGATCAAGATATAATTAAGATAAACAATTTGACAAAGTTTCATCAAGATTGGGTAACAAATATGACCTCTAGAGTGTACACAAGGTTTTTCAAGTATTTGACCTAGTGACCTAGTTTTTGACCCACATGACCCATTTTTGAACTTGACCGAGATTTCATTAAGACAAACATTCTGACAAAGTTTCATCAAGATCAGGTCAAAAATATGGCCTCTAGAGTGTACACACGTTTTTTCCAAAGTTTGACCTAGTGACCTAGTTTTTAACCCCATGTGACCCATTTTTAAACACGACCAAGATATAATTAAGACAAACATTCTGATTAAGTTGCATCAAGCTCGGGTCATAAAATATGGCCTTTAGAGTGTACACAAGGTTTTTCCAATATTTGACCTAGTGACCTAGTTTTTGACACCACATGACCCATTTTCGAACTTGACCGAGATTTTATTGGGACAAACATTCTGACAAAGTTTCATGATAATTGCATCAGAAATGTGGCCTCTAGAGTGTACACAAGCAAAAGTTAACGGACGGACGACGGACGACGGAAGACGGACATCACACCATCCCATAAGCTCTGCTGGCCCTTGGCCATAGAGCTAAAAAATGAAAATGAAGGGGCGGAAAGGAAAACATTGAAATTTTCATTAAATCAAGGGCCACAATTTGTCTGTGATGACATGGAGGTAATTTCATCATAACCCTTCCAAAGGATACATAATGCAAATTTTATAAGTTGAAAATTTGAAAAAAATATGTTAAAAATGTATGTTAATGCATTTGACCTTTGACCCTTTGGACCTTGAACCTTGACCTTTCATCCAATGATCTTGAACTCAATAGATACGATCATCATCCCATTTATAATAAAGTATGTAAGTTTGATGATGACTGGATAAATTTTTTTGAAGTTATTTACATGTTAAGAAATGCGAACGTAAACATTAACCTGATGCTAAGAGCCTATCATATCAACACATCAATGTAATTTGTGACCATGAACTTTGACCTATAGATCCCATAAGATCATTCGAACAGCCAAGCTAAAAATATCAAATTATTTGTAAAGTTTGACCAAGGAGCTAGGTCTACAAAGGTGGGGAAGAAACCTAGGGTCTGTGCTTGTTGAACAGTTGTATCCGTCTGTTAATGCCCAGTAAGTGTATATATGGTTATAGGGATCTCAACGGTTTACAAGTTATGACCCAAAGGCTATGTCACCAGGGGTGGGGAAGGAGTCCAGGGTCTATGCTGGTTGGATGGTTGTATCAGTCTGTTCATGACCAGTATGTGTATATATTGTTATAGGGTAGGGATCTTAACGATTTCCAAATTATGTCCCAAAGGCTATGTCCCCATGGGTGGGCAAGGAGCCTGGGGTCTATGCTGGTTGGGTGGTAATATCCATCGGTTCATGCCCAGTAAATGTATATATGGTTATAGTGTGAGGATCTCATCGGTTTACAAGTTATGACCCAGGGGTGGGGAAGGAGTCCGGGGTCTATGCCGGTTGGGTGGTTGTATCCGTCAGTTCATGCAAGTGTATATAGCACAGGGCCTCCTCTGGCCAATTTTTTTCTTGCGCCACCACTTGTGCCAAATGAAAAAAGTTGGAGCCAAATTGGAGAAATTGGAGCCATTTGGCTCTAATGGCCCAAGCCATATATCTTCTATAGAGTTTTATGTATAAATGTATTTTAATTGTGAAAATAAGAGATTTGGTTTATATCTGGTACACTAAGGAATGAAATGAATAAAACCAAACAATATTAATAAAAATTATTTATATATATATGTTTTCGAACCCCCAATATCTGGAGTTTCTACATCGCATGTTTGCTTAAATCAACTAACTGAACCTAATGACAGCAGGAATCATACATAGAGGCTTTCATTTGATTGTTTAAGATGTATAGGTAGGCCTTTATACAGTAACAAGTTCAGAACCTGCCGTTTCTCGTATTTCCGGAACCGCGAAACCCATGACATTCGCTTATCTTTATGTGTTTTTTAATTTATTTTGAAAAGATGAACTGCCATGTACATTCCAATGAAATACACATAAAACCTCCTGGAAACTGTTTAATAAACCAGTGTTTTGTGTAAAATGTTTGCATTTTTTTGTGAAATCCAGATTCAGACACCTCGAAATTATGAATTGAATTGGATTTTATAGTCGCACCAACAGCTAAGGTCATATGGTGACTTTCCAGCTTCCACTGGTGGAGGAAGACCCCAGATGCCCCTCCGGGCAATTTTCGTGCACGGGCGGGCACCTGGGTAGAACCACTGACGTTCCGCAAGCCAGCTGGATAGCTTCCTCACATAAAGATTCCTAGGCCCCTGAAGGATCGAACCTACAGCGGTGAGGGGCCAATGATTGCAAGTCAGAGACTATAACCACTCGGCCACGGATGCCCCAAATTATGAATGAACAAAAACAAAACAAATGTCACGTCGATCTAGTCAATCATGTACAATATGTAAATTAATGAGGTGTTGATTTGTGTTTGATTGGTTATAACCTGATTGGCTAGATTAATACTTTATGGTTGCAAGGTGTTGCATGAGAGACTTGATTACCCCCCCGAGGCGAAAACGACAGTCATCAGTTGTTATTTAGGGATTAAGTTAATTACCGGAACACTAAAGGTTATCAGCTTTGTTTGTTTATTTAATGTTAAGTGTTCGCGCGTGATAGGTGTCAATTGGTTAGGTATGTTGTTTTAGACTACATTCAATGTACACTCGTCACGGTGATTAGTGTTGGGGTCTATTTGTAACCGGCCGATTACAGCAGAGAAATTAAACAAGTTTGGCTTTTTGGCAATTTCGATGTCGCCAAACACTTTCGCCAAAGTTTGAAATTTAGAGCCATTTTCTTTTTTCTTTCGCCATTGGCGATGCCCAGAGGAGGGCCTGTAGCATTATAGGTAGGGAATCTCAATGGTTCGAAGTTATGTCCCCAGGAGTGGGGAAGGAGACCGGGTCTACGCTGGTTGGGTGGTTATATCCGTCTGTTCATGCCCAGTAAGTGTATATATGGCTATAGGGTGGGAATCTCAATGGTTTCCAAGTTATGACCAAGGGGCTATGTCCCCAGGGGTGGGGAAACAAACTGGTTTCTATGCTGGTTGGATGGTTGTATCGGTCTTTTCATGTCCAGTAAGTGTATATATGGTTATAGGGTGGGGAACTCAACGGTTACTAAGTTATGACTCAGGGGGCCCACCCATACCCTCATGTAACACCTCTTGTGACCCCCGTGGCAGGTCTAATTCTGACCCCAGGGTCACCATTTGAGCAAACTTGGTAAAGGACTACTAGACGATGCTACATACAAAATATCTAAGCTGCAGCCCTTTTTGTTTCGGAGAAGATTCTGAAGTGTTTTGCCTATATACTTCTATGTTAAAATGACATTTTTTT